>JAHZNF010002238.1:0-12301 GCA_027744215.1 Troglopedetes dispersus
TGTTGTTGTTGCTTCTTTCTTCCAACAAAAAACTGATAATAACCATGATCCATGCTGCATGTTTGGAGTATGAATCATTCATTTTTAATTTTTTTCTGCATAAACGGCCACATTAAAATCACTTTTTTTACATCATTCATTCAATACAAAGAGGATATGTTTGAAAAAAAAACCAACTAACTAAACGCTCAAAACACAAGCCGTGTGCTAACTAATTCATTTTTGCGAAACGCAGAGATGCAATAATGAACTGGGAAGTGGAAGTATCTTGTGTCAATCAATTACTATGTATGATAAAAATGTTTTTATTTGCAACTTTCGTTCATTAATATTATTTAGCCAATAAGCTGCGTTCTTCGGAGAACCCCTCTCCGCAACAATTTTATATTTCTCAACAAAAAAGTAATCCAGTGGGATTGGTTGGGTTATAATGCTGTAACTTTTCATAAATAGATTTTTGTATCTGTTTAATTACAATGAAGGTGTGGCGAAAGTGTCGCTATCACGGAAACACTTTTCCTCCCCAGAAAGCGTTTTTACGACTGAAAACAGTCGACACAGTAAATCATATTATAATAAAATAAGTATAGATAACCCGAACCAGCCTCATAGCAATTTGCTGCTGAAGGAGCTTCAGATTTATATGTGTGTTCGTAGTTCTTATTATGTGGATCGCGTCCGGACCACACATTGGGTTGCTGCTCCATATATTTTGGTTAGAAAAAATCTCCCGTTTTTGAGTCATCCTTGTTTCTTTACATGACTTTTGTGAAGTCTATCAAGCTGACTCCCTCACAGCCATATATCACTATCATACCTCTTAAACAGCAATGTGTCCTCTGGCATCGCCATAGGAAGCTCCAAGGAAGTCTAAAATTGATGTACATCCTATTTCATTTTATACGTTCCTTTTACACATGCATGGCGGATATTCATGCTCTACTAGACCTGGTCATGTACGTGATTACTTGTTACCTATAAACCGTAGTGCCATGTAAAAAAGTCAAAATCTAAAAATATGCCTTCTTCACGTACATAACTTTCTTGAAAAGTTGTCAAATCTTGACATTTCTTAACAACATCTTTTAAACATGAACTATGTCCTTTGCCCTGATTCACGAAGAAGACATGCAAACAAAAAATCTGATTTCACTACATACTTTTTTCCACTTATAGATAAAAACTCCATATTTCATTTCCTTATTACAGATTTATGTTTAAAATGAAGATACATAAACCTGAAAACGATAATTTACTTTTTGAAAACAAACCTTCCAAGGCTAGATTCATTCATCAATATCCAAGAGGACGCACATCTTGCCTTTTTCTCCTGTAAAAGGTTCTCAGTCAGATTGGTGTCAAAATGACATGAATTAAAACAAAAAGCCAAGAGGTGACACAGTGAGAGTGAAATGGTGAGGTAAATACAGGTTTGAAATTTTTAATGCTTTTTTAGGGAGAGATGTTTGAAGAAAATATAGATGATCACAGCAACGACAACACACATAAGTTTATTTATTTATTTATCTTTAGTTACCCCCGTACTGTACCTTTTACGCATTTATTCAACATATCGGAATTGATTTGATTTCTCATTACAACTTTTAAAAATAAATAATATAATCAAGTTAACAATATTCTGATAGCCAACTTGGTTGAATCTGGTTACTTCAAGTCATACTATAAATACTGTCGGAGCAAGTGTAATAATTCTCATACAGTTGTAATAAAGTATCTATAAAGTGCTTGTAAGGTTATGAAAGATTCCCTTTTTACGGAGTACTGTGAAAAACCGTGATAATTTGTCAATGGTACAAAATCCTGCCTAAAATATGATAATTCCTCCCCTCCATAATGTTCAGTATCATACATTTTCTTTGTAAAAAAGGTATATTCACTTTAAGCGCGACGAAACGGAACTATCTTTCACCATGGTCATAGTTGACGGACAGTTAACTAGAGTGGTATCTCAGACTGAAAAATGTGCTGTAAAAATCCTCTCCAATGAAGGATAGGACACAGTACATAAAATCACCTTTGTCAATATTTACGAAACAACCATGTGTCTGACGGTTTTCTTCATCTGTGGTTTCTGCCATCTTTTGAGATGCAACTTTTGCAGAGCATAGCAATAAATATACTACCACATTCACCGGCGGCAGATAAAACATCAAGAGATCATCACAGAGTAAGAAAAACTGCAGAAGTGCACAAAATTTTATTTCAAACCATTCCGACATGATTTCGCGATGAAGGAAGGAGCAACATTATTCAAAACCACCGGTACAGAGAAGTTCATGCTCTGTTGTGATGATGGAAAGCATGTGATGGGAGATTGGTTACGATGCGCCAGTCATGATATGTGTTGGATACCCTGGGCGCATTTTTGCCAGTTAATAAGTACGTGTCCGTTCCCGAACTGCATGTTGGCTACAAAGAAAAAGCTTGAAAGGGAAAGGGATGGAATTTCCCTTTCTTCTCATTTATCATACAAAAAATATTTTCACGTTTTTGTTAAAATATCTGAATATCAACTTCGAGAAATGCAATTAGTAGTAACTAGTTTCAAGTTGCAGTATTAATCATATTTTCCAGCCAAGAAGATTATGGAAGTGATGAAGAGTTGAAAGGAACAAGCGAAACTGTTTGGTAATGTCATCACATCAAATTCTCATCAACACTATCACAAACATGGTTATAACTAGCCTTCTTAGCCTACTAAATTACATATGACTTATACATAAGCTCATGTTGTTTCTAGGATCCAGAAATATATCCGTGTGCATGTAGAAAGACATCTGAAGAAATATTATTACTGAATGTAAACGCTTGTAAACAGCGAACTACGTGTACGAAGTCTCGTACGAATAAAGTCGGTAAAAATTCGTTTGGTCTGACAAGTAGACAGATGCAGTCGCTTTTCAAGATCTCAAAATATTTCCAATAAAGGATAGGACACAGTACATAAAATCACCTTTGTCAATATTTACGAAACAACCATGTGTCTGACGGTTTTCTTCATCTGTGGTTTCTGCCATCTTTTGAGATGCAACTTTTGCAGAGCATAAACTACGTGTACGAAGTCTCGTACGAATAAAGTCGGTAAAAATTCGTTTGGTCTGACAAGTAGACAGATGCAGTCGCTTTTCAAGATCTCAAAATATTTCGATTACATTTACAGATCTGAAAAAACTCATACATACACTGGAGCTTACCGTTTCAGGCAGATAAACATTGAACATATTTCTATTTTATGAAATTATCGAGTTTGAGACGAAGCCAGATAGCCAAACAAGGCGAACCCTCATGTCTCGCGTAGACGGGGCGGGTCGGTGAAAATTCGCGGTAGAAAACTCGCGGAAGGAAAATTCGCGGATCAGAATATTCCCGGAAGTGAAAATTCGCAGGAGTGAAAATTCTCGGGCTGGTTTTTGAAGCACAAAAACCGTTTAAATAGTTTTTAAAAATGTTCTTTCATTAGTCATTGTAATGTAAATGTAAGCTTACGTGTCAGGATAAACTTCACACACATTATTTACTCTTGGTAAATTACTTTCTTACGAGACGGCACGCAAGGTAAGGCGACCACAATGCCCCATAAGGGCAGTGTACTACACAACACGTTGACTCAGTCAATACAGGATCAGAAAGTTTTGAAAATTTTAACCACCCATAACTGTCACCATGTGTAAGCTATGGTACTACGGTTAGCATAAATGTAATCAGAGAGGTGCAATAACCAACTAATGAAGTAAAACGTTTATATATAAAAACCTTTTTACTATGCAGGTAAGACCAAGTAAAAACTTTACTGGCCATGTGATCCATAATTCGTTATGTCCCCAACAGTAATAAAAATAAAAGGATTTTGTGTTTTGAAAACCATTCCGGGAATTTTCACTACTGCAAATTTTCTATCCCGCGAATTTTAGCTTCCGGGAATTTTCTGATTCGCGAATTTTCCTTCCGCGAGTTTTCCGATCCGCCAATTTTCTCCCGGGAATTTTCCTTCCGCGAATTTTCCTGCTCCGAGACGGGGCATATTTTAGCATTTTTAAGAGAGTAAACTTTACTGTAAATTACATTTTATTACCACAATCTCAGAGGGCTTCGGTTTGAAACGTGATGGACTCAAGTCAAAGGTTTTAAATATCAATTACACATGTATTGCACAGATTATCATTTGAAATCAATTAAGCTTTAATTGAAGATGAGATGAGGGAGTGTTCTCGACTATGTTTTATCTCAGCAGAAATCACACAGATTCTCATAATGACTTCAGAATTCACTGGGAAAGATTAGGTAGTTCAAAATTTGCAGTTTCAGGCACAAATTTCACCAAAATTATTGCGTCAAACGCTGACCACTTAATATAACGCTTCAGTGGTGTACCGAATATATTTTGAAGGTCTTTACACGCCACATTTGTAAAAGTATCAAGCAGTTCACAGTATTATTATAATTCGCTTAATTTCCCCCAAGGTTAAACTACTTAATCGTAATCAACGCACTTTCAATTAAAGTCTTGTCAAGCAGTCAAACTGTTTAAAGCGCGTGCTGATTCTTTTGCTTTAAAGTCGCATTGAAAATACTTTTTAACAATCTGCCAAAACACAACAGAGGACACACATTTGACTTATATATGGTGACTTCTCACTAGCACATGACAATATAAAAAGTGGTGCATGAAATTGAAATTATGAAGAAACGTGAATGATGCGTGCATTTATACCATGCAAGTGTCTCTGACTCTCCAACTCTATTGTGTTATGTCACAGATGGAATTTTGTACCAGCGAAACAAAGCTCACAAAGCATAAGTGGAAAAGCACAAGTAGAGGTGTCGCATGTCGCTACTTTTAATGTATTCCTTCGTTACTATTAATTCTCAAAGTATAAAGCAAAAGTTTCGTAAGTGATTCTACCAAAAAAAAAACAAAAGTAGTACCAAGAAAAACTGTTCTTGCGAATGTTCTAATTCCATCCCAAATCACGAAAATAATAGGACATTCTCATCGTTGTTTGCTCAAAAGAGTCGAGTGGCTATTATAAGTTTACAAATTTTAATGAGAATTTTATTGCTCCTGCTGACATGTGTACCTAAATAAACAACACGCATTCCATCTCATTAAGGGCACTCTTACTGTCAACCGTATCTACGAAAATCCTCATTGTTTGCTAAACAGTGACATTTTGTAAGCACACATGTAAATATATGTATGAAACGAAAAGCAACATCGTATGATGTTGGCAATTAAATTAATGTACGATGCAATATTCGAAGTCGTTTACGCATGTTGTAATTACAAAAACGTCCATTCCACGTACAACTCCCTCATATATAATAATTATTAATTAATTAACCAACGTACCAAAGTTCAATCAATCTCATATGAAGTATGGCTTAACAGATTCATTTTCTGTCGTCCTCTCCACATGCAGACAACCGGACGAAGAGCTTGAAATTTTTGAAGTCTCGTAAATGTTTTTTTTTAGAAAATGAGGAGAACCACGCGAATTGCTTCAATAAACACCAGTTGCTCCGTTATTCGCTTACTTAAGTATTAGAGTCACTTTTGACTTTGTCACGCTATAAATATATGCCCGTATTAAAGTTACATGAAGCCAAAATAAGACTTTCTATATTGCAAATATCACGGTAACATATATATGATGTAGTAGGCTCCTTGCATCAATTTAGGTACTTTGCTTGTTGAAATTCTCTGAGGCTGAGTTTTAGATTGAACCAATTGAGTTTACAACTTACCGTGAGTGTACCTGTCTCCATTTTTTCAAGCATTTGAGTGTTCTCAACATTCTGAATCTGAGTAGATTTTGCCAAAGCCTACACGGTTTTTTAAAATGTGCTTGTTTTTACTCTACTCGACAGAGTGTTAGGGTCAAGGGGTTTCGTTCGTTGAGAACAGGATGCTGCTTGCTGACGTACGTAGGTTCTATACTCATTCCATTATGCACATTCCTTTTTCCTCACTGTAAATTAGCGAAATTTAAGTGAAGACTCATGCAATGTTAGAAACATACTTCCTCAATGCCGCCAAACACTGTTTAACTATGCATACCTACATACAGGAGTCGAGTTCCTGTCTGTGGAACGCAGTTGGAGCACACAATTTGACAAAATAGAAACATTATTTAGGGAAAAACTGGCTACGAGAGACAGATGAGACGGTAAATAATTTGTCATTACAGGTATATTGATATCCCCTTACACAAGAGCCATTTGGTTTAAAAATCATCATGCACAATGCACACCCAGTTGTCACTCAATGAAAAGAGTACTGCGGTAGTGGCATTTCTCTTATGGTTTTAACTTTGGCCACTTATCACACGCATTTAAATATATGCTTACATATCGCAAACCTTTACGAATGCATCCTGTTTGTGAACTTGTAGACCTCGATATAATTCTAGAAGCTCCAGCGTGGTTAAGTAGACCAAGTGTGATAATAGTATACTTAAGCAGCAGCACGCACAAGTACATAATATAATTGTTTTGGAATTTCCAAAAATAATCGACCAAATACACGTCAAACACTCTAATGGTCTTTGACATCATGACTACTTTTGAGCGCATGGACGTTCTGTCTAATCAAATTAATTACTTCTTCCATTAATAGTACGACATTGTAACATGTACCATTCACTCACTCTATTCTATATGTGCACATCCCACCACCATAACCATAGCCCACCTTCCGCCCTTTATCATATTTCAGATTTCATTAACTTTCAGTGTACGCCGAACGCACCGCATGAGTTCATCCGCTGTTGTCTGCAAAGTCTACATTGATATATGAGCAACAGTCAGGATCATGCAAACTCTTCAAAGAGGAAATAACATTTTTGCACCAAGTAGGAAGGTACCGCTCTATGCATGCAAAGGTAATAGTTAATACCTAACTGGTTGACTCTCTGGCAAGATTCAATTTGACTTTTCTATACTTACTCGGTTAACATGCATCAGGTTAGATTTCAACTTCAACCACAACTGGAGTTCCATGACACCATTCGCTCAACCGCGTCCGACCTGTCAGATTGTTGCCTCAGATTAATGCACCCGTTTCACTTAACAGGATGAAATGAAAATGTGGATGTAATAATGCGTATGAACTTTATTTTCCTTTCTCTTTGAGTCGTAATTCAGTCTCTACCTGTAAACAATAATTGAAAAGCACAATTCAATGTAGGCAGATGAATCTAGCATATAAAACCAACCATCTACATATTTACATCCTCATTTCTGCCTTCACAGATAATCAAACATGCGCCGGTGTCTACACAGAATGAAAATGTCGAATTAATTCATACACAAGCTAACAAGGGTAGTAGCCCCAATTTTATGCACAGGTTGCAATCAGTTTTTTAGTGACACATAAAGCATATGACATGCATAATTAAATCTCATATACACATCGAAATAAATACTACAGAGTGCACAACAACAGTACAAAGTGCAGTTTGCGATGATTTTATAGCTCGTGCATAACGCGCATGCTCCTCATTTATGACAGGTGAGGTGAGAAATCGTACGAACAAACTTAGCGCATTGATACTATGTGCACGTAAGCACATGATCAGGCACACCTCCCAATGCAATATTTTTTAATGGTGCTGGCTGTCGTCATACTAATAATTTCGTGTGGGTGGGTTCACTGGGACAAAGTCCACGTCTCCAAAACTTTCACCAACTGCTGCACGTATACCTTCATAATCAAGATTATTGTGTTGATAACCCTTTCTAAAATAAATTTCCATTGCAAGTGCAACGCATCTTGCATTAGTGCATCATCAATAAGTTCTTTTTATTGAAATTGAGAGCATTTTTTTCACTGCATCATTTTCTCTTGATAATTCAGTCTCATTTACAGAACATGTACAAAAGGAAAGCGACATTTGTCACACACACACACACACACACAAAATTGATGGTGTTTTTGTCATCATACGTGAGCCTTTTTGCAACAACAAATTACATTATTCCAATTGGGTTGATGCTATGTTTTGGTCAATTTCTATTTCAATCCGATGATTTCCTCTCATCAAAGCATGAATACGAGTGCACCATGTGATTGTGGAACAAATCAGTTATAATAAAGTAGGTTGTTGGATCTTGCCTACTTAATATTTATGTATACATTTCAAGATTTTCACTGATATGATGGTAAAGATACAGAAGGTTCTTTAATAATGAATGAACCTCAACTCTACTCATTGGTTACGTTGATGGGCTTATGTGTCCAAGCAAGGGAATTACAGTGTGTTTTGCAGAGGAAGACGTTTACATGCTAAAAAATAGTACGTATTGTTTAGAAATAGTAAAGCTTGGTTTAAGATGATTAAACGAGGACGCTAACGAATAGTTGCAACCCCGATAATTATTTAACCTTGCAATTCAGATACTTCATTCATAATTTTGCAGGTTTTCCGCTCCTTAAAGTCTTCAACGATCATTCCATTGAACAATCTAGCTTTCAATTGTAGTTTGCATTTCTTGTAACTTAATTTTCCGCTGCTATTCTATTGTATTTCTAGTTTCGTAAAAAAATTGCTGCTGCTGCTGTGAGTAATGAGATGAGGCATTTCACGGATGGTTACATGCAAATTAGATACGCCTGTAATCTTGCAGAACTTAAAAGCGCACATTTTTGTAAAACCGAGAGAACCTGTTTGTTTATCAGCTTACAAAAATATTTATTTCTAACTGATTTGCCGTGTTTCCCATGTTATGTTGCATATAATGCATTTCTATACGACGCATGTAAATGTATGTATGTGCTTTTAATAATTAAATGATATTATGTTATCTGGAATAATTTCCACAACCGCAATTTTGTTATTTCTTTTCAACCTTTTAATTGCCGGATTTATTTGTTGTTTGTTTAACCTCAGCCGTCTCCTTTGTTTCTACAAGAATAAATTATTAAGCGTGTGTTAAATTATNCATTTCTATACGACGCATGTAAATGTATGTATGTGCTTTTAATAATTAAATGATATTATGTTATCTGGAATAATTTCCACAACCGCAATTTTGTTATTTCTTTTCAACCTTTTAATTGCCGGATTTATTTGTTGTTTGTTTAACCTCAGCCGTCTCCTTTGTTTCTACAAGAATAAATTATTAAGCGTGTGTTAAATTATAGTCTAATGTAGTTTTTAATTTTTAAAATCTGACAGTTCGTTCGCGTTGAGTTAAGCATAGCGCCGGCGTTGTGCTGATCACATAGAGGGTTTATAAAATGCTAACATGAAAATGAGCAGCATCTCATGATCTTTCGACATAACTACACGACACGTTATCTTTGATGTGTCACCTATTTTTTACAACAGTTTGCCAACAGTGTAGTAACAGACAACTCCTCTTTTATCTTGTAATTACAATTAGACAACTTAGGCAAAGCATAATATCTTGGTCGGGATCCTCATAGTAGTGGAGTTTCGTAAATCACAGTAATCCTTTTTTACCTGCATCTGCTGAATTGAGTGTTAGGATTTACAAAATCCTTTTTTACCTGCATCTGCTGAATTGAGTATTAGGATTTACAATGAAAATACAAACAAATGTCTTATAACGATGATGTTAGGCTGTAGTGCATGCAACAAACTTTTTCCCTCCTCTTCGCTTTTCTTTCTACCGCCGTATAATAATAATGATTATTATATTGTTGATGTTGTTCTTACAACCAAATACACAAGAACGAAGCGTATCTCATAGGTACCTGCTTCATCTCCCTCAGCTAATATCATAATCATTATAGCAGCTTACAGCAACAGAGTGTAATTACAACTAGCACAAAAATGTGCTTCTTTTCAATTGAATCGTCCTAACTGCTTCTTTCGGTTTCAAGAAATTAGAAATTGGCTTCACACTTCAATCACACAGTAAGGGACTCTTGAACACTAAATTGACCAGATGAAAAGAATTATCGTGATTCATGACGCTATTTTGTGAACGGACTGAATGAGATGGTATATCAGAAAACGTGAACTGAACTCCATATTTGTTGTCGCTGTCAACAAAACGACGGTACTCAGTAATTCATCCTAGTCATGCGTACTGCAAAACAAATGTATAATGCATGGGCATAGTAGACACAGTAGATCATACCATTAAGGGCTATTATTTATGACAAAGTTAAGTTACAGTAAGACTGCTGCTTGATGTAGATTTCGTACCAGGTAAGATGTAAAGTAAAAAGAAGAACAACCCAAACCTGGTAAAGTAAAGTATTAATACCAAGATATAGAACCAGGTCACGTTCACCTACCTACAATAAAGAACGACCGCTGCTGTACTATCTAACTGCAGAAGAGGTAATTCATTCGGGCAAAAGGTATGTAAGGTAAAAAAGGATTAATACCAAGATATAGAACCAGGTCACGTTCACCTACCTACAATAAAGAACGACCGCTGCTGTACTATCTAACTGCAGAAGAGGTAATTCATTCGGGCAAAAGGTATGTACAAAAATGTGTATACATATTCACAACACATATTTTAATTTTTTTCTGGCTTTGTTATTCAAAAAGTTGAACCAACAAAACAACCAGTAGTAACGAGCGACTACCTCGTACTCGGTTAAATCCGTCCAAACATTATCGTTGCAGTTTTGGCTTTGACAATAGTTGGCTCACGTAGAAGTTATTTTTCGAAAAAAAATGTAAGGTAAATATGAGAGAGCAATCATAACAATGTGTAAAGTTTGTGGGGGTAATAAAAAATTCTTTAGAAAACCCGACCTAATCATCTAAACAGTTTTAAAAATAGGTCTTTCGATTCATTTTTAAGTTCCGAGAATTTGTTTACAACCAAGATCCTTGAGGAACTTCAAATTGTGCTACTAAAAAATCCCACCGTAAGCATTACCATCAAATGAGCATCATAAATAATGTGCATACTATTATATTTTTTCATTCAAAGACAATGCATCATGCAATTCAGCAAACTGTCAGCCAGCCCATAATAATCATCAGGAATATATATAGCCACAAACATGAATTGTCTAGGTGAGTGACGCAAGTCTTTATTAGGCACTCATATACTGTACGTACGTATACCTACGTAGTTTAGGTAAATAAATTGTAGGCGAAAAAATTCGTGTGGTCATTTTTATAATAATAATAATAATGGTATCTCTTCTTCCCTTCGTTTCGTACGCCCTTGCCTTGCGCAACGAGGGTATAACCGTATGAATGTGTTTGTGCACGTACGCTATCACAACTCACACTCACTTGTGTCATAAAAATGTGCATGTACGTAGTTTAGTTACGGATGGAAGCAGCAACATCCGGTTCGCAAAAAATATCTCAGTAAAGGCAACCCTTTTATGCGTTCATCACATTCATGGACAAATGTTACTTGTTATCGTTATCATTATATTTTACTCCCAATTACTGTTATTTCCATCATTCATTCTTTTTTGCTGGCTGTTCGAACCTTTCTTTGCGTCCGTTTCACAAAACAATTATCTTTAATACTACCCAACAACATCCACTCAAATATTTGGTTGAATGAAAAATAAGATTTTCGTGAAGCACACCACCAAATCAAACTATTCTATACATTTTCACATTCTTGAAAATTAGGCGACCGAAGTATAAAGTCTGGTTTTTCGTTGTTAGTGGTAGTAGTGGGTCTAGGTTAATTTTCAAATCTTGTTCAATTTTATGCCTGCTACATACATAAAATGCGGATTATATATGGGTTACCCAATAACGAGGAGAGTAACAAATCCTCACGTCTCCGTTACTCAAAAACACCAAAATGTATGTAGGTACAGCTGTAGTACTCATCATGAATCGAAAAGATTCTACTTTATTTAATACCATGTGAGATTATTGTGGTAACATCAATTTCAATTACCTAACGTACACATACATATTTCATTTCAAGTGAAATTGGAACAATTGGGAGACGGCAAATTCCTCCATCGCACCAGATTACTATATACCTACACTCACTACTCTGTGGGTGCAAATAATTTCATTCATCATTTCATTTCAAGCATTCACTCAACAGGACGGACGCCTACCAGTGATGCATATACAAACTAATCACTGGCTTGCGTATCATGTAAGCGTCCGATGGGATCAGATTTACACAGCATGAGAATGTAAGAAAAATGTAATTTTTTGAAGTAAGAATGAACAAGAACTACGCACGCCTTCACAGGCTAAAATAAAAAGGGGCGACAGCAAAACAAAAGATTCTACAACTTCAAATGAATCCTGTTGCACACACAGGTACGCACTACGCAGTAGACAACTTATTCCGTTGTTGC
>JAHZNF010002239.1:0-14120 GCA_027744215.1 Troglopedetes dispersus
GGCTTCGAATTAATTTTTTAACAGTCAATTTTCTTCTACGAAATTCGTGTTTCATTCACTCCATTATGTTATATCAGTCCGCTTCAGCGGGCTGGCAAATTTGCTAGTTATACTTAATGAGAGAGAATTTTTTTTAGAAAAGAATACGAAATTGGAGTGGAACAGACGTTTCTTAACAAAAACAAAGAAGAAAAAAAAGATTTTAGGCAATTGTGTAGATGTGCTTAAATGTGTTACCATTCTTGATTGAAAAATTTCGAGTGAAAACAACAACAAAAATGAAGAATTTTTAAAGAGGACACAAAATAGACAAAAGCTCCATGTAATAATGATACACCATTTCTTTTCGAGTGCGCTCCAGAAGTTCTCTATTTTCCAGACTTGCCCCCGCTTATTCATGCATTCACAATAACTCAACAAAACAAAGTTTTATGTTTGCCTAGATGAAAATTTTACAGTGGAGTTGAGCCGTGAAAGAGGAAGAATTTTTTTTGGTGTCGCCTTTTTCCCTGGAAAATAAAATCTCTCTCGTGTGACTCTCAAAAAAACGAAGAAAAATATTTATCACAACTATTTCAATCTTTCATTTTTTCACTTGACAAAATAAAACTATCTCTCCGGATCTTCTTTTCCAAGTAAACTTTTGTTTGGTGGCTCAAATTACGGAAATTAAATTACAAGGATCCATCTTCGTTGTCAAGCTAAAAACAAGAAAAGGATTTTCTTGGAAGGAAGAAAAGTGAGACAAATATTTTTGTTTGCGCCATGAACTCCCTGAGAAATCTGAGCCCACTCACTCCATCCTCGGCGGGGACGGGAAGGAGTCCAGACGAAGGTGATGACTTGGAGGAAACCACGGACGACACGGAAAAAGCAGCCGAGGACGCAGAGGACCAAACAACAACGGAAAGTGAAGATGAAGAGACTCGTCGGGCAAGAGAGTTGGAGCAGGCTGAGAGATGGGAGAGAACATTGCCGGGATCGGGCAAGTTTCTTCTTTGGTGGTACTTTTTGGTAAGTGCGTTCAAAAATATTTCTTAATTTGTCTCCATTAAAAGTACTCCTAATTATTGCATGTTTCTAATTAAATACTAATTTCTGTATTTCTGGGTATGTATGCACAGGCATGCATATAATATTTTCCAGAGTGGGAAGTAAACTTAATTTTCTCGAAATTTGCACACATTTGCAACTTTCTTTTTTGGCATAAATGGAACAAATTCCATATATATTTTACGTGGGAGCGCAGACGGTTTTACAAACAAGCTTATTTTGTATGTGAGACATGAAACCATGTAAAACCACTCAGCATCATTTCGCACAAGTTCATTTTTTTGCTGAAGTAAGAAAATATATTTGCTCCATAGAAAATTGCATTTTATAGCACGACATAATATTATTTTTGGTGCAAAAAGTAAGCTTACTTACAGGAAAGCCTTACAGCAATAAAGCAAAAAAAAAGTTTGTTTGTGGGTAATAAATTCTGAGTTGAAGGGAAGCAGACCTAGAATCTCATTCCTTCCGCAAGGATTTTCCTTTCTTCTTTAAAAAAATCCAGGATAAAAAAAATTTATACTGGCTCACACTTTCCCATGTCCAGTTCAACCAGATCATATTATTGGTGTCTTACTTTCACACACGAAAAATTGGGCTTTAAAAAATCCAACGAAATAGGCTTATATAATATAATATATGTACTTTTATTTCTATACGTTGCCCAAAAAGTTTTTTTACTCTCCTTTTTTGCATATATAGGCACATGGCTCAAGAAGTAAAAGAGTTTCCGCAAAAAAAACTTATCTCAAGTTTGGCGGGACTTCAGCACTTCCTCCTTTACCACGCACACCACAAGAAAACCTCAACAAAAAAATAAGTTGAAGAAAAGTAAGCTGAAAATGCTCTGATATTATTGCCTCTTGTGTGGTACGTTTTACTCAACTGGGGAAACTTTCTATTGTTATCACTTATCATCTTCTTGTATGTAAGTAGCATTGGAAGGATTATTCTGGGTGGCTCATCTCATCTCTCCCCAATTTTTCTACAATAATACATACATAATTTCCATATAACGAGTATCAAATATGAAAATTTTTTAAAGAAAATTTTCGTCATTGTCATTTTTTGCTTCTTTTCCCTGTCATCGTCCTCTTCTTTCCACATTATTTTTTCAACAAGAAGCAATATATTTTTTCAGAGACAAGTTGACTTCTTTTGGCAAGCAAGCGTGCTCCTGACTATCCTGACTTCTGCTGAGGTGGGATAACTTATATCCTTCGTATAATATGTGAGCTTATCACATGAACTTGTCCACATCACTAATATCATTATACCTTGCTTGCGCCTTCCATTTCCCTGCGTATATGTGTGTCAGTTTCTTTTTTTCCACGTCAGGCAGAATCTGAGCTACTAACAATGTTATGAGATATTCAACATAAATATATGGATAAGTGGGTAAGATAATATAACATATATGGAGCAAGCAGTATATTTTTCATATTAAAAATGCATGGTGAAAAGTGAGAAGGAAGACGAAAAACTGAAAATTCCCCGTTTTCTTCTTTTCTTCGCCTTCTTTCCTCCAGTCAAACTGGATGAGAGTGAAGTGAAGCATTTTCTTCTTTTTTTTTTAAAAACGCCGGTGCTCCACCGAGAAGTAGGTTACGCTCTCTGCTCCTCTCGTAATAAATATTTGTGTCTGAATAGATGTGAACGGACTACTTCCTCTTCATCACCATATTATTGTACATATTTTTTTACTATATTGAATATATATAAAAAAGGTATTTTTTGTTTCTTCGCGTTTTTTTTGTCTCCATCTTCGCCATGCTCCACGAGACTGTAAGTTAAGTAGAGCCTGAATAAGAAAACAAAAGCGGCAGAAGCGACTTGTTTGTGCAGTCTACCACACAATTCACAAGAGTCAAGTAAGAGAAAATCACAGCCAAAAAAAACGCCAGGAGATTTGAACACTTGTGTGCGGGTGTCCCAGCAGCAGTAAAGACACACGGGGACATCTGGGTGCGCACATGTAATGCATATCATCTATGATCTGTTTTACATGTAGATAAGTGGATCAAGCAGCTCTTCCTCGTAAGTATCTACACGACAAACTTTTTTTTCAGACACAGACGAGCGAGCGAGTGAACAAATTGGTTCAGAACGGAGTGACACTGACATACACCACCCATCTTGTTCATGCCATCTCGATAACCTCTGCTGACATTTGGAGATAGCTCATCGACACCTCGAAATGATAGGGGAAAACTTTAGAGAGTGCATAATGTGTTCCAACCGTGGTTCCTCTTCCTTTCCTTCCGGCTTCCTCAATTTATTTCCAGTGAGAGGATTTTTCATCAGAAAAACTAACTCAAGCTTCCCCAGAGATCTGGAAATGGAAGTTCTTGAAACAGGAAGTCACCTAAAAAAATCCCATTTTTATAGTGGAATTTCTCTCTTGCATGACAAGGAAGCAAAGCAGGTCACTCACTCACATGTTTAAAAATCTGGGATGGAAATGAAAAACTTTGAAAAACTTGAAACTATAATCTACTTGAAAGCATCCATATTTCCTCTGAAAAAAATAAACTTCACTCTTTCAACTCACATCATTATCACATCACTACCACTCATCTCATTCTGATGAAGATGTTTTTTCCGGAGTCTCCTTTTTGGTGTGCATGTGTTGTTGTTCTTTTTTTATCAGAGATGAGATTTTTTTGCACACGTTGATGCTGTACCAGGTTATCTGCTGAGCCTGTGAAAAACTTTGAATTCGTTTGATGTTGTGTTGTTTTCCAAGTAAAAAAAAGATGAACACGAAAAGGTAAAGAATACAAGATAAAAAAAGTTTTTCTCCTTACTTTTCCAATTGTTATGTGATACGGGAGCTAATGTGATGATGGTGTAGAATTGTGCTGCTCTTCCTCTTCAGTAATTCTTGCTCTCTCCTGTCCCAATTTTTTTCTGTGTTTCTCTTGTTGTTTTCATCGAGTGGGAGTTGTGGGAGTGCTTTGCTTTTCCAAAAGCTCCCTCAAGAAAATGGTGTGTGCGATGATGCCAGAAATGTATTTTTTATATTCCTCCAAGATATGGAAATATTACCCTGTGGACACACACGCAAGAGGAAATATCCGTTTTTTTCGTCTTATTCGCCGAAAATAAATCTAAAGTACAGATCACGTTATGTACTATACTTGGACTACCTTTAGCTACGGGCGAGCTGGGACCAATATCCGTCCTACAAGAAACTGTCTTATCGGAGAGGTAGCAATACCCTTTATTTTATGACACAACACGCATACCCTCATAAAATAATATATCTCACTTTACAGTTTACATTACGCATTCACAAGGAATGTGTTCCTGGTTTACTTTTTTTGTGCAGAAAGTTATTTTATTTTTTTCTCTTCAGTTCTGCTCGTGTAATTTTGTACAAGCTGATATCCTCATGCTCCGAGGCATTCTGGCTGACACAAAAATACAGCCGTACCTGCACACACGAGAACCAAGAAACTTGACGCTCGTCTCGATCTATGTGCATGGGAAAATAGGATGAAAAGGAGTGAAGCATTTTGTGTTTACCACCACGGAGGAGGTAGGCAGGAACAGTGAACGGGCATGTTGTTATCATATCACATCACTTCGTGCTCCCCAAAGCGAACACTATTTCCTCTTCCCTTCGTTCCTACATTTAATATGGTAACAAAAAGTAATATCTGGGTCTCTTCAGTTTTAACTTTCACCGTCGCGTCCGTATCCCGTTTGTAGGTGGGAGGGAAAATGTATCTATGATGTGTCTGTGTGGGCAAAAAAAAAAGTTTTCTCTGGGACAGGACCGGAGAGAGAGGATTATACTTATTTTCCTTTTTTTGTTCCCATTACCACCACCACACACATAAAAAGAATAGAGAGAAAAAAAGGAGAGTAGTGGGTCTGTTGAGAAAAGCAAAGCTGGCTCACACCAACGCTAAAAATATATATAACATTATGGCTACGGAATACGCAACGACGACTACTTTTATCATTTCCACGATCATCATCCATATCCCCCTCACCTTTTTTTCCTGCATACATGAGGCATTATTATTTTTTATATAATTTACATATAGTCTAGCGATGGTTGCAAAATGTTTCCGACTTTGACTCTCCGAAAAAAAAGAGCATCTCTTCCTAGTTTCCATAATGGTTATCTAAGCCTTGCTTGCCTTCTATTTTTTTCTGCGTGTAGCTTTGTCTTTTTCCCTCGTGTGGAAAAGGCGCTCACACAACTAAATAATATATAAACACGTTTATAATCATAAATGATAAAGTTATGATATGACGAGAGGAGGCGGAGGAGGAGAACTATTGTGAGCAAATCTGAATAAATGCCGGTTTTATCAGGAGCTTCCTTCGTCCTCCTCCTCCTCTTCTGGTACGAGAGATATATCTTATGGGCACATTTATATTTATGTACACACTTGGAACATGTCTGCTCTATATTTAAAAGCAAAAATAGTTCTCCACTTGCACACAGACACACACATTTTACTTGACTGATACACATTATGTATATGTACATAATTTTCCGGTTTTATTCTTTTTCTTTCCTGCTCCCGAGTGCTTTCAAAGCTGGGATGTACATTTTATATGGCTTCATGATGGCGACGATGATGGTGGAGAAAGCTTACGTCTTACTTTCTCCTTCCAGTAATACGGGGACGGTCGCTCTTGCTCAAGCTTCCTTTTTCCCTATCTATATCTCTGCTCAGTTATAGGAAGTTAAGTTGGAACAATTTTTTTTTCTTCTTTTCGTCTCAACATTTTCTATACATGTTAGAGTCGCGCTGTGTGAGAAAGTGAGAGAAAGATGCTGCTTAAAGCCTGCTCATATCTCTCATACTTTTTTGTACTTTCTACTTGAGCTACTCGAAAAGTAGGAGAAAAAACGCGTTAAAAATATGTATAATATTATCGCTTTGCAATGTATCAAAAGGGCACAGTTTCTTTCAGGCGGTAGAAGTTGTAACATGTGGTGTGCGGAACAAGTGGAAAAACACAGATAAAGCGCGTGCATTCACACCACATCACAAAAAGGAGAGAGAAAAGTGCTCCAAAAAATATTTTTTTTGGAAACATTAGTGGTCCTCGTGGTTGGCGGTGTTTGATTGTGTGCTGTTGTGGTTGAAAGAGAAGAGATTCTGAGTGGCACAGGGAAATATTATGGAGAGGCTTTTTCTTTGGCTTCATCAATGGAAAAAAAAGAACGCTTGGTGGTGGTGTGTGCTCCCGGCAGCAACTTGATTTCTGCCAAAATAAATCCGAAACATAAATGTGCTCGTGGGTTTTGGGGCTTTTCTTTCAAAGTGTTCGTTTCGTTCCGACCGTAACTATCGTTTTGAGTGAGAGACTGTGCCAATAATTCAAATTCGTGAAAAATGGTGCTCCTCTTGTGTCTCTGGGATAATCTCAAGTTCTGGAGAATATTTTCGGTAGGCAGTAGGGAAAACTTGGAGCAGGAATCCGGAGGAGTGTTGGGATTGGGAGGAGTCTTGGGAGGAAGCGGGGCTGCTGCTGCTGGTGGTGGGAACAGTGTGAGCAGAAATGGTTCGCTTTGTGGTGGAGGTGGTGGTGGTGGGGTGATGTCTGTTGTGCCTTCATGTATACCAACAGCGGTGAGTGCGTCAACTGCCAAAGTATCTTGTTCGTATTATGTACCATGTACGCAGAGTCATAAGAGCAAGGAAGTGAAAAGTCAAGATAATAGGTTATCTTCGGACGGAGATGATGATGATGATGAAGATGATGACAGGGATGGCCTTAAGTTTACTAATGAGGTAAGGTATTTCATTGAACTTTTTGTCTTAGGCTAGAATTAGAATAACAAAACACAAGAGAACGTAATTATCATAAGTACATTGTTAAGAGTTTATTGAAAAATCTTATAAGTACAGTTTTGTACATATTGCGAAAATCTTAATTAGCGAACCAAAATCATCACGAACTTTTAAACAACCCATACTCAAGCAACATCCCAAATTCATTTAACTCATGCCTTATCAAAAATTGTAAAACTGTACAATACTCAAACGAAAATTAAAACAATAAAAATAATAGTATGGAACTTGGCAATTCTTCTAATTTCATTGACTTGCTGTAACACCTTCAATTCACTCATCCTCATAGTCATCCTCGCCAGCGCCACCGCCGCTTCCTTGACTGCCGCGCCTGTTGTACGCTTTCATCTCCTGAAAGGAAAACGAAAAATATTAATTTGTAGTACTAGTCAATTCTCATTCTCAAGATAAAGATAAGCCAAGTACAAAAGACTCAATTTTCTTACATCTTGGTAGCGTTGCTTATCCTTTATAGCCAAGTTCTCGAACTTTGCCTTCTGGTCAGGAGAAAGATCCTTCCACATTTTCCCCAACTCTTTGGAAATCTCGGTCACCTTGAAATCCGGATGGGCTGCTCGGACTTTGGGCCTCTCCTCATTGGGCGAAGAAGAAGAACGCAGTGGTTGCTCGTTTCGGAGCATTAGGGTCCTTTGCCTTACTTCCTCGCTTGCGTTTGCGGCCAGTAGACTCCGCCACAGAAATGACTGCTTCAGCAGCTGTTCCCGGCATGTTTCTTTCTTTGAGTTCCTTGTATGGTCTCCTCTCAGCACTTGTCATTGACTAAATAAATAGTAAAATGAGATAAACACAAACTAATTAACTTTCTCTAACTCCAACAGCAACGAACTACTAATAAATCACAAAAACCTCTTCCTGATTATTTTTATCCCACAGAAGAATTATTTTATTCCTTTACCCGCCACCTTTCCTCAGCAATTTTCTGAACTTCAGCCAAAGTTTTCTGACCACCTTGTTGATAAACCTGACTACAAAAGTGAGAAACGAAATACCCGTAAGGTGTGAGTGACTGTGGCTGATACAAAGAAGAACTTGCCATGGCCAATAATTAATTTTCAAAAAACTGACAAATGATTCCCTAATGCCTACTCTTCCAGCTAAATAAAACAATCACTAAATTGTGAAACGACGACAAAAGGTATCACTGTTAGTTGATGAAACTTAACTTACCAATTACTTTCCGGTCTTTCAGTGAGCTGACTTTTTGACAATCAAGGAAAAGCTGAATGAGAACGATACGTCGAAGTCAAGAAAAAGAACACAAAGATTACAAATTGAAAAAAATTTCTGTCACTGCTTCAGTAAAAATTCTGATAAAAAGAAGAGTCGAGGAGTGGACGAAAGGAAGCAAACTAGCGAATGAAAAACACTTGAAGTTGAGAGAACAAGAGAAGCAGAAAGGTAGGTAGTTGACTCGGTGACAGAAAGAGAAGAGAAGCAAGCGAGCGACTGAAGCGACTACACGTTAATTTGAATTTACCTTACAAAGAAGCCGAACTCAATACTTGACCTTCTCTTTTTCCTTCCCAAACGGGCAACGAATTACTAATACGAAATATTTTGCAAGAAATCAAAGAAATGAATGACAGAAAAAAGTAAACGAAACAAAGTCGTGGTAAAGTCAAGTCCTCTGCTCTGCTCCCGTGCTTTAGTGTAATTGTAAAGTAATCAAGCCAGCATAGCATAGCATGGCAGCAGCGGCAGGATGCTTTGTTCAATGCAATGCAACTATGTAATGTAACTGAATGACTACTGACTTGTGACTACTATTCACTCACTACACTACACTTACATATTCATACCTTACCATACGAAAGTACCAGTCACTAGTCAAGTCACCTACCAAACCATAATGCAAAATGCAAGGCTTTTGAAATGCAAATGAAGTGACGATTTGGTGAAAACGGCAGGGCTAGTAGTAGTATTGTTTGTTGAATTGCAGTGCAATGCAGCGAGAGTGCAATGAAACATAGCAGTTGTAGCCGCTGCTGCGGTCGGACAGTAAAAGAACTGGAACAAAGCAATTTCGCCGTCGCACTCAATCAGAACAATGATCAGTGCAATTTGTTACTGTTCGTCAATTAATTGCCTGCAAAATATTAATAAAATGGTAGAAACTTTTCTTACAGTACAGTTAATATACAATGCAATTGACTATGATCTATTATGACTATGTCATAATATTATATGCTAATTATGTTAGTAGGAGGTTTTTTTATTCTGCAAAAATGGTTTCATAATTCGGTTAGCTTGACAAGTCAGGTTCCATAATGAGTAGTGGATGTGAAAGAAATTTTTTTTAACTCTGTAAAAAATGTTTTTGAAAACTTTATAATTAGCACAAAAAGTCACTTCATATTATTATCATAACCTTCAACTTCGTGTTGGGAGTAATTTATCATTCCAATCAAATTAAGTGTACAAAATGTTCTCTGTGTATGCTATCATCATACATCGCCTCATTTCTTCCCATTATTCCTCCTCCTGCTGCAGTCTATAATAAACGCAACAATCACGAAGAGCCAGTTTTCTCCTTTCGTGGCTTCCCGTGTGCACACTTCCTTTGGCGTAAAAGGAACATTTTCTCATTTCGCTTCCCTTTCTCCATTCCTCCGGGTTAAGTATTAAAGGATTTACTGGTGAAAGGCAGGCACAGCAATAAATCTTGTTGAAGGATGAGGAAGCGTAATGGCTACATAATACCTTCTACACAAGGTGACTATAGATGTCATGCATGCGTATGCAGCAGCGTCTCCCTGTGTGTACTTACTTATCATCATGTGCACAAATTTTCCTTAAGCTTTCACAGGAAGCTAGTCGCTGTCTACTTTTCCGATTTCTAAATGAACTCCCTTCCCTTCACAAGATATTCTCCATTTTTTTCATCTATCTTATGTAAACAGATAGAAGCTCTCAACCTGTACAACCTGCTATGTACTTTTTCCCTTTTTGATGATATGAAAGATAAGCTCTAAAGGGTGAAGTTTATTATTAACTGGACCCATATCCGCGCTTGTGTCGTCACCAAATGGAGGAGGATAATAACCCTGAAATTTCTGTAAAATGAAAAACTTGGAGTCAAAAATTGCTCCCCGGAAGTCTGCATCCATGTTGTGGTCTTATTGGTGCAGTATTTACAACTTTATTTTTTGTAAAAAAATGAGTTTCATCATCAGAAGTTCTGAGTTCTGGTTCAGAGCCATTTTCTTGGAAAAGGAGTTGGTTTGAACCAAACCGCTACTTCGTGTCACTGTCAGCTTTGATGGAGCTCACAATCACTCAATGGAATGCTCGTCTAGTCTACTCTCTTTAAATTATCTTTCCATGCACTCTCTAGCATCCATTAATGATTAATTTTTGAACTTCAAAGGGTGGACGCAGTAAGACCCGGAAATTGTAGAAAAACCTGGTAAGATTTATTCAAGCGGTTTAAAAATAATCCACGAGATATTTCAAGGTTGCTTCAAAGTGAATCAACTCTGACTTTTTTTCTTTTTTTTTAAATATCCTCAAAAAGTGCATATGTATTTACAACAAGGCGAAAATAAGCTTCGATGAAAAAAAATAATGACAAGACGAGGTATCATCATAAAATGAATGGGAAAGTGGGGAATAAAAATGAGATAAGGAAAGACTGGAAAGACAATGACTTTTGGCAGACTTAAGATAAGTGTCAAGTGGCGACATTTATATGACTATCCATTGGAACTCACTCACCGAGAGCGACCATATAATATGTACACTACCGTCAATGAATGGAACTATGGAACTACAAGAGAGTATACAAGCTTTTTTTTGCTCCCTTAAAATCCGCTTTTAAAACATTGAGAAAGGAAACAAAAGCCAAAAATGGGATTGTTGGCATTGAGAGAGCTCCATCGTCTCCTAAAAGACTGAAAACAATACTATAATGTGTTCCTTTATGTGTGCTTCCAAAAAGACTTATTATGTATGGAGATAGATGAGAAGATAAAGATCGGAAGCGGTGCAGAGGCAAACCCTCTTATCCGTGGAGATTTTCCTTTCCTCTCAGCAAGATTTTAAATAAATGTCGCCTTTTAGCAGGAAAGCACGCTTGTTTATGTCCGCTCTTGAATGCATTTAAGTGTATCATTAGCATTGCTCACGCTCCTATTGTCCTATCGACGATATTTATTCTTTTCCGATTACATTTCGGGTTTCCTCTCTCAGAGCCCGGATCAGCTTACCGCTGATGCTCGTTCCATTAATAAAAGTAAAAACAACGGAGATGGGACAAGAAAAAAAGACAAGTGTGTGTGTCTACACACATTTCTTTCAAGGCTTTCTTCCGTGTTGACAGTAATGTTTGGAGCCACCGTTCCAGAAAGCTGTTTTCACGCACACATAAACTTTTATGACTCGATTTCAAAAAAATAGCACTACTACTCTCAAACTTGTTGTTTGTGACCAACGGAATGAATCCCATCATGGAACATTTTCTTTTGTTCTCTGCAAAAGTATATTTAGAAGAGATACGACATTTATACAGAATCATTGTTTCATTTCGACAAGGCGCAGGTAGACAACCTAATTTCCATGTAAGTAGCGTAACGCTCTTGGTAATTTTACTGAAATTATTACTACTACTGAAATGGGAGAGTCTAGTTTTTTACATTTTATTTGCAGTAAAATTTATTTTGATTTCGTCATTTTCGTTTGTGTTTGTGACATGTATGCATTTCTTGGAGCTCATCTGGTGACCTAATATCATTTACCAGCAGCATCATACGTATTATCAAATGTGACATGAATACAAGAGTGTCTGCAGTAAGCAGGTAATATTAAATAAAATGACCACTTTTGTCGGGCCACCTTATAGCAGGTACTCAAGTCTGATGGTTCATACTCTTATTAAAAGCTGCAGTTGTGTCCCAAGTAATTTCGATCTGTTCACTCAACTAGAAACTGCAAAAAAAAACTCTGAACCGTGGAAAAGATGAATTATGCAAAGTGGTTCTTTGTTCCCTTGAATTTTCCAAAGTCGATGTTCGAATCCCAGCTGCATTCTTCGTTTTCTGTTAAGATTTTGTTCATGTCCCTTCGTGCGCACCACTGCACATGCATAAACCACAGAAATTAATTTATATTTGGATACATCTACCCACACTGCATCCATAAATTTCCAACTTTGGAGTTATTTGTGTATCGCTTATTTTACGAAGAAGCTTTTGTGAACGGAGGAAAACTGTTTGAATTTGGAATGCAAATGCACTTTGGTTTGCAGATAATATGTGTTGGCATTTGTGTGGACAGTCATGACCAAAACGATCACGCATAAATTGTTCCAAAAGTAGGAATCCATTCCAAGAAAAACTTTTCCAGCCACAGCTATCTCCTCTTCTGTTATGCATTTCCTGGCAGGAATCCAATATTTATTGCACACAAAACCATGGGACATAATCCATCCATATAAAGCATTGGTATACGGTTATCATTGTCTTGGATAACTTACAAGCACTTTTGCTATTGTACTACATACAATAATATATTTTTTATTCTTTACAGGAGGTAACGCATAATATTACGCATCTCCAATAATAATCCTCCAAACTACACACATTGCAGATACGCTTATGCATGTGCGTGTGTCCCCGAAGGAAAGTGAATGATGATGTTCCAGTAATATGACAATGATATCATCTCTTGTTTCGTTTGTGGAGGAAATGGAGCCATAAAAATATTATTAAGGGTTGTCATCTATTCCACTTTTTCATATTTTTCTCTTCTCCAAATGGAAATATTTTTACTTTATTGTGCTCTTTCCTCCTGGAACCACTCTCAGCTCCATAAACATATCCCATCCACCCTGTCATCATGATCACATGTGGGGATTTTATTTTGGATGCATTTCAGATGACATGTTGTTGTTTACAGTGGGAGCACCGCACTCCTTTTGCCCGGCAAAGGAATTTCACTTATTTCTCTGTCTCAATCTCGTCCTCCCGCGGTCGCCATTATTGTCCCTTTTATTTACATGCTTGATATGTGTACATGTGCGTGGCCTTTTCCTCCTTCCTTGCAGAGAGTTCATCTCTTTTGATGAGTCCTCCATGGCTCGTTTATTTACTTTATGGATATTCCAACTCTCCTCTTCTTTTGTGGAAGTTGAGCCCGCTTCCACCACACACCACTGTGTCTACATGCATTCACATTTGTCTCATTTCTCTGCTGCTTCATCCTGGACACTATAAATTTTCATGGTTGTGTACCCCACCCACACTCAAAAAGTATGGATGGACAACTTTTCATCAGATTTTTCCTGCACACAAACAACAACATCAACAATGAGACAGAGCAAAAGGCTCCATTTTCCATCTGGAAAATATTTACATGGGTAAAATATGCGAGCTTTTTCATTTTCAATTTTGTTGATATGAGAAAGTGGCTACATTAGAAAATGTTGAGATACAGCAGCAGCAGCAGCGGCATTATGCAGCCCGCATCTAAAAATATGCGAGCTTTTTCATTTTCAATTTTGTTGATATGAGAAAGTGGCTACATTAGAAAATGTTGAGGTACAGCAGCAGCGGCATTATGCAGCCCGCATCTATAAATGTTGAGAGGCATGTCTTCTTTATTGGAGAAATGACTGGTTTTTGTCTTTCGCCACAGTATCCTTTCATTCTCCTTTCCTTTTGTTGTCTCCATTGTTTTCCTCTTCCGTAGCACTGCGTCCAGATGAAAACAAAAGAAAAGGACATGTTAGTATTCTGCTTTGCACAGCCTTACATGTACATACATCTATCATGCGTAATATTCTTTTCCGGAGAAAACAAGAATGATTTAAGGAGCAAACCCAACATCGCAGCGGAGCTGAACAAAAAGAAGCACAGAGTGAGTCCTACCCTTGCTGATAACTTTCTCTTGACTTTCCAGATGACGCTGGGGTACGTGCCAGTACACAAACAAGAGAGAGAGCTTTATCTGTGCTAGGAACAAGCTTTACTCGCAATTTGACAAAATGTTTCGCAGGGAATTGGTCCGCATTATGGAGGCACACGCGACATGTGTGTTGTGCGTGTGCGGGTATTATTTTTTGCGCACATTGTCAAGGTGGAAAAAAGTTTACGGTAAATGCTGGCTCCATTGTTCATGTGGGACACGACCAGACCATTTCCCAAAAGGCAAAAACCAGTCATTTCTCCAATAAAGAAGACATGCCTCTCAACATTTATAGATGCGGGCTGCATAATGCCGCTGCTGCTG
>JAHZNF010002239.1:14152-46164 GCA_027744215.1 Troglopedetes dispersus
TTTTTGCGCACATTGTCAAGGTGGAAAAAAGTTTACGGTAAATGCTGGCTCCATTGTTCATGTGGGACACGACCAGACCATTTCCCAAAAGGCAAATTTGTAAAATGGCTACAAAATGTAAATTCCTTTTGGATACGTACATTTGTTCTGCTCTTCCAGAAAAAAACTGCAATGAAGATTGGCAATCGGGTAGTTTAGTCATGTCCGTTTTCAAGCAGTTCTTTCACTTTTCCCCACCTAAAAATTTACATATTACCCATGATTCGCTTTTTTATATTCCGGTAAAGTGCGTATAAAAGGTGCAGCAGGATGAAAACACAACTCTTTGTATACAATTCCTGTCTCAAAGCATTAATATATGCAGGCGAGATTGTTTGTCTGTGGTAAAATCCCACCACAACTTACAAATGTGCAGAGTGAAGAATCCATTCATGGTGCATTCCATGAAATTCATATTGTATTGTGGAAGCAAGTGCCATTCAAAAATATCACCAATGAAATATAATCCTCTGTGGGGTTCTTCTGCTGTAGAATTGCTCCACTGGAATTCAGACGAAATTTATTTTTGGTGAATCGTGCCTTGATTAAAATTGGAGATGCACCAGACGTTGATAAGCATTTTGAAGGATTAGTTCTGACAACGAGTTGCTAAATTACATCTAATTTAGTTTTAAAAAAAACTTAATGCATCTTCAATATCCATATCATGCATCATGATGATGCATCAATCTCCTGACACATCAACTTATCCAACTCTAATTTAACGTCTTGTGGACGCATGACGTGTACACAAGCCCACACGCCTTGTCGGTTCAAATTCTCATTACAACTTATCTCCTCTTTATTTTCTGGCATCTGTTGCTCAACTTATCTTTCACGTGAACCACCAAAGTTCAATCCTTGTTTGCACGAAATCTTCAAATCTTGTATGTTTATGCATTCCTAGTAATAATTTGTTCTTCGCCTGGAAACATGCTCCATTTTTCTCATCTGCTCTTTCCCAAAAGTATACATGTATGTAAGTATTTACTTCATCCCATCACATTTCACTTTTGGAGGCAACCATCCAACCTGACAGGCACGAATGTGGGTGGTCTGGTGTTGTTTTTGGTAGGAGACGGCATGTTCCTTATCTTGGTGCTTGGTTGAGTCTCAATTTTCATGTATTTCTCCTGGCGGCACTCTTTTGTGGTTCAACTTTTCAAATTCTATTATAATCAAGTTTGCTAAAAAACAAGAGTTTTATTTAGTGTGAACACACTTATACATACACAAGAAATTATTTTTGAGTGGTGAACGTCGAATAATGTTCCATTTTCGGTGTGTAACCGCGACGAGCATGGACAGAATTTCGTGTATCATGCAATTCTTGAGAGAACCTCTTTCTTTCTTTCTTTTAAACCCGCAACACCCTCTTTTTGATCCTCAGAAAACTCGATATAAGGGATTTTCTTTCTCCACTATTTTTGCACACACACGGAACTCCGTTCACAGTAGCGACATGGTGTGATATGCTGCACTTCACGCCATTTCCAAAAAGAAAAAAAAAACTACATCATACGCTCACAAAGTTGGGTACTGAATCCAAAAGGCTTTTCTCGGAGTGATGATCACTATTACTTTTATACGTCTGTGAAACAAAACAGAGAACTTTCTCTCTTCTCTGCTGCTGTAACTACCACTACTCCTATATATAGCTTTCATTTTGATCTGGGACAAAAGAGTTGAGCAAGAGATTTTCTCCTTTTGGAACCGTTTCTCCATGGAACTGCATGCAATGTCGTGAGTGTGTGTGTGTGCACAGTAGTGCATGCACCCAAGACAGGATGAAATAGTGGAGGTTGTTAACTTCAGAACTTGGCAGGCCCGGGCTTCCATAATAAAAGTGTTCTCATGAAACAGGAAAGCAACATCTTGTTGCGCAAAATGTACATAGTCACTTTTAACATTTTCTTGATTCAATTCCTTCTTCGTTTTTTTGAACACAGTTTCCGTCCTTGATTTACGACGGCATGAGTTATTAGTTGATCATTTGGAAGAAGTCTGTTGTGTGGCACACAAAGGGAACAAGAAGAAAAAACACACCCGGGCAATTTAGCCTGCTTACATGAGACAAACCAGCAATAAAATACAGACGCGTGATGGTGCTGGTTGGTGAACTTCGCGTGTGTACAAATTAGGCATACATGAGGAAACAGATGGGCTTTAGCCACAGTCTCTGCAAAAAGAGTTTTTTTTCTTCCGTGTGGCGGAGCACAAGCAAAAACAAAAACAAGGACATTTTTTAAGCTCAAGATACACACACGAAGCAAAAAATTTATATGAACACAGAGAGACCTGGTGATCCCTGCACCACGTGTCTCGTTTTTTTTAAAGATAAGAAAATAGTAGGAAGTTTGCTTTTTGCTGTTTCAGCTAATATATCTGGACACACATCCAATATATATTGAACCATATGGTGTGGTGTGGCCCATTTAAGTTTGTATTATCTTCATCTTATGTAACTACTACTCAGTTCAGTTTTTAGGTGACCCAAGCCAATTTCGTAGTTGAAGGACCTCACCACCTATTTTTTTGTATGCTGAACTTAATTCATTCTTTACCCAAAGGTTAAACAGGAGGACAGCTCCTTAATAGATTGCCTTTTCGACCCTTCCTTACTCGTGTCCTGTTGTGCGTCTAATGAAATAAGCCATTTTCTAAAAAAAAAGTTTCACTCAGCTTTTAACCTTTTGGCATAATATCTTCCAATCAGATAAGAAGAGTTGGTGGAAGAGATGAGACGAATGTTGAAGTGAAGAGGAAAAACGAATACACACAAGACAGGCTTTTGATCGAAAGATAAAGAAAAAAAAATAAAGTGAAGATAAGAATATTGTGAAAAGGAAATCTCATTTGGAAACGCACTTAAAATTCTCTTTTCCTGATGTTTCCTTCAAAGACGATAGGATCCATGCTAATGTAATTGTGTGTGCATAAATGGTTTGCATACACCGAACGTTCTCTAGAAAATGGCAGTTTTGGGTAATACAATACATTTTATTGTTATTACTCACGATGCAATATATATCTACCATTTCTGGAAACACCATTCTAAACATTTTCACTTTTCATTCGCT
Source organism: Troglopedetes dispersus (assembly GCA_027744215.1). Taxonomy (NCBI): domain Eukaryota; kingdom Metazoa; phylum Arthropoda; class Collembola; order Entomobryomorpha; family Paronellidae; genus Troglopedetes; species Troglopedetes dispersus. Next base: position 17,272 of record JAHZNF010002239.1, read on the forward strand.
CTGCACATTCCCTTTTTCCTCGAGTTCTCAGCAGAAAACTTTTTTGAGCAATTTATTAAGTCGAGAATACGCACTATTATATTTTTTTCTTCTTCTGAGCAGCCCAGCTGCAGCAAGACCATCATCACTCCTTGATAAGCAATATACAAAACAAAATGCACTAGCATACATACATTCCCCGAAAACGTGAGGAAGAAGAAAAGAGAAAGTATTTTTTGGTTCGTTTCTCTCTCTCTAAAAAAACTATTTTTGGAGCAGATCTTACGGTAGTAGTGGTGGTATTAGTTTTTGTGGAGAAGTGCCGCAAATAAAAAAAAGCTGGAAAATCTCTTCCTCCTTTCTCTTCTTCTGTGCACACACACGCCTCTCATCTTTTGCCCACACAATGGAAATCTTTATATAAGTATTTCTTGCCCGTGAAACTCTGCTCCGCTAATAATGTCGTGTTGTAAATTCCCCTTTTAAAAAAGTAAACAGGGGAAATTAAACCTAGACAAAGTTATACGCTGCCGAAATATACATAATATAGGTTTCTTCTTCATTCACCATTATGCGTCCTTCTGGAGTTTCATGATCATGATCAGCATATAGAAAATACCATAAAAAATTCACCAAGAGATAAAGCACAGCATTAAAAGTTTTCTTCCCCGCAAGGGTTTCAAATATATATTTAGAAACAACAGGGTTTATATTTTTTGCTTGAAACAACCCATTTTTTTTGTTACAATAAAAAAGAAAAATCTTGAGAACTTGAAATTACCCATTAAGCTCAGCAGGATGTGATATGATTGTGGTTAAAATTTTAACCTTTTCTCAACCGGACAAAATGATTATGCCCTCATTTCGTCCACAACAAAGAATGGATGATCTGCTTCCTCAAACTTGTTTATAATGACATGTTTATAATCATCGATATCATGAAGCTATCATGATATAAGCAAGTTTGAGGAAACAATTAAATCATCCATTCCTTCAGAAGTCACAAATTTAGATTTTTATTAACACATGTAGACAACTTCTCATGAAGTCGTAAAACTTATGAGATTATCATAATTTGTTTTGCTTTTGTGATAAAAATAACAAAAAATATTATGCATTTCTTGCTTTTCCCTCAATCAGCTTCAGGTTAGCAGTCCTTTATGTACACAATAAAGTAAATACCTGGGCGAAACTTACCAAAGAAAAACAAAATTCTTGAGGAAATAAGCGACCAGCAGGAGAGCTTTTTCATCAAGAGACTCAATAGAAAAAAAAATTCGGAGCATTTTTCCTGTCCACAATTTTTTGCTCCCTTTGTCTCCACCAAACGTATGTAGTACTGCTTCCACCAGGAGCACAATCCAAACTAAAAGTACACCAGCTTTTCTCCATTCTTTCTTTTGAGTTTTGGAGAATGAGCACACTCCTAGCTCTCAGGAGAGAGAAGGGACGACGCGATGCTTGAAAGTGGTGAAAGTGATGTTCTGTTGTGTCTTGGTTGTGTGTGTTCTGTGCACACACACTGTGTCTGTCTTGTCTCGGTGGTAGTGGCTCCGAGAGAAAATGTTATTCAGCAAGTGTACTGCTTATGTAAGTAGATATTTTTTTCATTCTTTTTTTTCACTATAAAAAAAGCTGTGTGTACATAGCTGTGCTCCACTCCAACTTTTGATGATAAGATGTATTATTAGACATATAAAAAAGTTATCCAGAGCCTTTTCTAATGTGCACAGAATAATAAAATGCAATAAGAAAATAGACTTTTATATATTATTATAGTTTTTCTACTCAGCTCCGTTTTCGCTTGGTACTCACTCACACAATTTTCTTTGTTAAATGCTCAGAGGAAAGAAAAAAAATGAGCATAGAATGGAGCACCAAAGTTATTCTGGAGGAGTCCTTTCTGCTCCGCTTCTGCAATGTACTACTGCTCCTTATTTCTCTCCTTTCTCCTATACAATAATCATGCAAGCTTTGGAAAAAAATTGTACAGAGAGGATGTGCACAGCACACATAGTTTTACAAAAAAAGATAAGAGCCAGAGCAGGAGAGAGAGAGAGTAACAGTGTTCAGTGTAAAACGGCACCGCTTTCTCCACCGAGCCCACTCCTGTGTGCGCGGCTGAGTGAAGATGAGTGAGTCTGTGTGTGCGTGTGTGCAAGTGTGGATGTGGATAAAGAGAGAAAGAAAAAAACCGGATGAAAATTCCCAGACCAAGTTAGTTCGTCCCTCACTCACTCACTGTGCTTATCAGTGGGACGTTCATGTGCAGAAATAGTGGGAAAGAGCAACGTGTTACTTTCTCTCTCCTTCCAAAAATTTTTCACTTGTCATAGTTTAGTTCCCAATTTGGTTTGAGAAAAGAATCTGAAAACATTACATAATACAATTCGTGTTTTTAAAGTGAAAAATAAAAATTGTGAAAACAATTCTTCTTCCAAAGCCCAACTTATTTTTTGGCTCCTTGTCATCATACATCCTCATTTCTCAATTCCACAGAGACAAAATGTAAACTTGTTCCAAAAAAAAACATATTTATGACTCTACATATTTTACTTTCCTGTTTGCTACACATTGTTGGTATAAATGTATGAACAGGAAGAGAAGCAAGTGGTACATATTTTTGGACACGGTGAGTAAACTCACAACATCCATTTTTCTTCGATTGTGTAAAGTGAACCATTAGCTCATTTTCTCTTGAGAGATAAAAAAAAGTGTTGGAAAGTGAAATAAAGCAAAAAAAATACCCAAAGCAATCACACTTTTTTAGCACACACTGAGATTTTGTTGGCACTTTTGCAAAAAGATTACCTAAATCTTATTTCGGGATAGAACTGCTTTGTTTAATTTAAATGTGGCTATTGATACATCTGAATGTATGAAATAAATTTGACACAAAATTGTGCAAACTGCTAGACAAAACTCCGGAAACAGTGAAACATATTTATGTGAAAGTTAACTAAACAGTTTGGAATGAAAAGGAAAGCGAAGCTTATTGGTGTTTTTCTGATGATTGACTAAAAAATAGTTTATAGTCTTGTCTATACAGACCACGCACATTAGACTTACTTTCTTGATAAAGTGACGTTCGAATTGTGTAAGTTGTGTACACATATTTTTTTTTTCAAGAAACAAAAAGAACTTTGTTCATCTTCTGTTGCTCCCAGTGGAACGGGTGATTGAATGAGTGAGCAATCCATCAAGAGGAAAAATATAATATCGGAGTGGACAGGTTGTTGGTCAAAGTTTTCGATAAGAACCTTTTCTACTCTCTCCCGTGGGCGAATTTTCTTCATTTTCTCCACCAGCCTGTGTGAACTTTTTTTATGACTGTGTGTCTGTGTGTGCAAAAAAATAATTATATTACTTGAGACGAAAGGAAGTGGCATGGGGTTTCTCCCAGCCTTATCTTAATTTCAGCTCCTTTTCCAAAGATAAACAGACTGTCAAGCCAACTCACACACACAAGAAAAGAAAAGAAAACTCTTCTAATCTCTGAAGGAAAACATGAGATTGTCAAAAAAACTGTTGATTGAGTTTTCCCCATTTTAGGAAAAGAACACACACAAAAAACTCCTTTTATTATCTTCTGATAAGTTTCACCTCTCTGAACATAAATAATGATAAGGTGTGAATAAAAAAAACTTTTTTATACTTTCCTCTACGAGGTATCTGACCTTCACCAACCCAGCAATTTTTCCCTTGTCCAATTCCTCACCAGCCTGACTTAAATTTTTGTCCCGGAGAGACGCATCTCATTAAAAATCCAGAATGAAGACTGCGCCAAAGTAATGATGATGAAGAGACCTATCAACCCTACTCACACGTACATTTACACACGTGTGCGTGAATGTAAAAAATGCTCCTTGCCTCTTCGGTCCCTCTTAACTAAGGAACATTATCATTTATGCATACTATTATGAAGACAGAAAAATATATTACCTAGAAGAACCTCCACTTGTGTCCATGCTTCCAGCATATTTTTTAATGATTCTTAACTCACCATCCAAAAAAAGGAACTTATAAGCTACCTATTCTCATTTTTTTCCTTAAAAATACTCCAGCAATAGTCCATTAGCGTACATCGCTCATAAATAAAAAAGTGAAGAAGAGAACAGCAGACGACTTGAAGCCAAAAAAAACTTGCTTTTTTCTTACCTCCTCCGCCTCTAACTTGCTTTCCCCGGTGGTATATATGTAGAAGTAACTCAAGTGCGTGTGAGTGTGTTTCCAAAACTTTTTTGTGCATAATATATTCACTCAAAGGGAAGAATATCTCTTCTCCACAAAAGTACCATATATCCCCGCCATTAGCACACACATCGGAGCACAACAAAAAGGAAGGAGAAGAAAAAGAGCCAAGAAAATTGTAGACACAAGAAAAAAAAACAACGAAGCCAAAAAAATATAGTAATTTTTTTTCTGACTACATTACCTTGTCTTCTCTTGTCCGACGGAAAAAACGGTAACTTTGTCCTTGATCTTCAAGAAAAAAAACAAACTTTTTAGGATATCTTCCTTTCCTTTCCTTGCTACACATTATACGCACTACGCACACTTTTTTTATTTATGGTAATATTACCTAATATTTTTACCTTTTGACTCCAAAAAGAAGTGTTCACATTAGCAGTAGTTGTGTGAGTGAACTGTGCTTTGGGTTATTATCTTTGTTTCACATTTTTTGAGGACAGAAAAAGGGTTGTATAAAAAAGTTTTTTTTGGACACAGTGCTCAATATATACTCCCCTGACTTCTGTACTGTTTGGCAAAACAAATTCCACTTTCACCATTATTGTCATCAGAGTTGTTGTGGAAAAAAAGTCAGAGAAAAAAAAAAGATGAAAGGGACAAAAAATATTCTGATTGTGACTTCTTGTCGTGTCTCTGTGCAAAACAGTTCTCCAGCCGGTGTTTACAAATAAATGATACATTTTTTTCTAGGAGAGAACCATCTGTGAACCAAACCAAAGACGTGTGTGTGGGAGGTTGAGCAAACGTGAAAAGTTATTTCCAGTTCCAACGATATTTGTTTCCTTTTTTGGCTTCACGAAAGGGAGTATCCTGTGTTCAAATTTTTTTTCTCATTTATACATACTCTCTGTGTGTATTTTGTGTGTAGGTTGAATACAAACAGACTACTCCACTCTAAAAAAAAATGTAATAAAATGAGTGAAACCTCTGCCTTTGTGTTTCCTCTTCTCCCGTTCAGCTCAATATTTTTCTCATTGTGGTAAATAAATAAAAAGGTTGGTTTTGTCTAGTGCCAATTTCATGCAACAACAATGGTACACATGAAAAAAGTATAGAAATATACATGCCCATTTAACTTTGCATTTTAATGATGCACACACAACTTTTTCTGACTGTTTGGATGAATTTTATGTTTTATTCAATCACGATAACAGTGCTGGTGCAAAAATTCATTTTTTTGGTCCAATTAAGCCTCTTTCTCCACTCCGGGAAAGAAAATTTGGCGAACCGTGAAATCAAACGAGATCATATTATACTCACAAACATAATAGATAAGCAAAAAGCATGTGTGCATGTATGCAACATTAATTGAATTTTAGCATGGGAAATTTAACAACAAAAATTGTGGCACCCAGAATCTGATAAGCTCATGAACTGGTATATATGATAAGAGTATATAATATGTGGAGCAGTGTTCATTAAATGTCCGTTAGCGTCTTCCTCAATATTTTAGATGATGTGTTAGTTCACTTAACTCGTTTTCTCGAGAACAATGAACCAGCCATTTTCCCTCCAAAAAAACACGCACACAAACACAATTTTTTCCCTTTGTGCCCATAAAAGAGCAGCAGTAGAAGAACCACTTTTTTTTCGTGGGAGTCCCAATAAATCACTGCTTCGCAGTCAATATCCCATCATCAATAACTCGAGACAGAGTAAATTGAAGCCATAATGTAATATCATTTTTGTTGGTTGTTGTGAAGAAAAAAAAGGGTTTGTAACATGGATTTCGGTTCAATTCATTTTTGATTAAATGGAAACATTTTCCCCAGAGTTGATGCACTTTTTCCCTCCTCTTTAATCAAATCATCATTAACGTCCTCCCAAGAATTTCTCTAAAAAATATGTAGAATGGCAGAACCACTTAATACACCATGAAAATGGAGACAATGCCTTATCAATCCCAAAAGAGAGACTTTATTAAATTTTTTCCATGAAGAAAACCTACAAATTTATACCTATCAGCTGAGACTCATGCCATGTGCGTATGTTAAAGTAAAATAAAGAATAAAAAATCGATTCCGTGTGTATCCGCCATTATCATACTTTTCTTGGCAACTGATCATAAAAAATGGTATGATAATCCCGTCTAATAACGGCACACTCACAAATATGTACACAAAAAAGGAAACAATCCTTTTCCCGTCTCCAAACTTTTTTTATACTTTGCTTCCTGGTGTGTGTGTGCACTCTCATGACAGTGTCTTTTTACTTAGTTCCTTATTTTGTATTCTTTTGTGGAAGTGCACACTCGGCACTCAGTCAGTCCCAAACCCATCAACATTGGCCGTGATCACATGTTCACAATTTTTATGAAAGGAAAACGAGAGAAAAAATATATGAACACAGTGAGCCAACCATGTCGACAATGTTAAGACAGACAGCCAGCATGGTGCAACTCTGCAAGGAAAACTATATAAATCTCAGAAGAGAAAAAAAGTAGAAGAAGAAAATAATAATCTCGTGCCATATCCTGCCTGATACATTTTTTTTGTTTCACTCACTCCCACTCTTTTCTTTACACACATGACAAAAAAAACTTCTCTTTTTTCCGTCCTTTTCCTTGTCAGTTCATTTCTGATTGATCATAAATCAAATCATAACACAAAAAACAGAAGAAAGTGTATACACGTGAAACAAGAAAGTTGTGTGTGGAAAAGCGGAGAGCTACGTGAGATGAATGAATTGAGAAGCAGGAAAAGATTTTCTTTTTTTTCGAGAGAGATTCCCAGTGTGTGTGCACCACAACGCTTGTAAAATAGAAAAAAAGAGTTTTTTTTCGAGAAAATTATACACAAGTTGCAGGTGTAAGTATAAGTATAATTTTTTTTGTTTGTTGAGGAAAAAAAGAGAATATATTTTTATCTGCTCCATCTCTTACGTATACTTACTTACCTTGTCTAGGCTAGATGATGAGGAAAGACGTTATGCTCCGATAACATTAAGGGTTATCATGTTCACCATCATCATCGTTATCATCATCATGAAGAGGAAGTGAGTATCATTGTACACCCGACATTCATCTCATCGCCTTTCCTAATTAATTGCCATGTGTCAACTGGGAACCCTTGTTTGTTTTCCAAGTAGAGATACTCACTAGCAAAATTTTTTTATGATGCTTTTGAGGAAAAAAAGAATGTGGAGACATGATGGTGATTATATGTGCGATGGAGTATTCTCTGAGAGAACAAAAAATGATGATGACGCTGCTTCCTCCACGCTCGTCACTCATTTTTCTCTTAATTTCCAAAAAAAGAGATGATGCATCGGTGTAGATCCATATATTGTATAATTACAATATTTTAGAACTGTGTATATATAATAAAAGTTTTAATATTTATTTTATTTGACCTTTTATACAAATACTTGTAATTCCCAACTTCTGATAACCCTTCTTGTTCTCTAGCAAGTTTATGTGGTAGCCTTGTCATGTTTCCTTTTTGCTTATCGTCATTGTTTGTGAACTTTCCTTGGTCGTTTTTATTATTACTGTGTGGTATGTTCCTCTTTTCCGCACAGTAGTTGTGGTTTGATGATGATGATGACCATGATAATCATGATTACGTAACTTGTACGTCCCTCCTAAAACCCATTGTTCTTCTCGTATATTTATATTTCGGAGCTTTTCTCTCGTCTCTCGCAGATCACTCTCTTGTTGTGGTTATGTTACGTGAGAGAGTCTCTGTGCTAAAAAAAGTTTGTGTGTGTGTCTGCGTCTTTTTTTATGCTCCACTCCCGTGTGAAAACATTCCCACAAGAGTTGCTGCTTCACTGCTCAGGAATGTGGACACACAACACCACTACAAAATAAAAAAAATAACAACTGAGAATGTGTCCACAACTTTTCCTCTGCACCATTATTCCACACAAAATTTTCTCCATTGAGATGATATCCCATCTCGAACAAAACGAGGAAGGCTGGTTCTTTTAAGCTCGTGTTGCATTTTTCTTCCTCATTTCCTCTCCCCGTCGAAGAGTGAAAATGGGCAAGGAAAAACTTTTCCCCTCCATTTCACCATTAGCATCATCTCTGGGAATACACTCTGCGCGCCACAAGACCAAGACCCACCGTAGAAAATCCCTAATTAATAAGTTATCTAGTTTGTGTGTATCTTTTTTTTCTTCGTGGGTGGGCTCCCCTTTTTTTCCATGAAGTATCTCTACCATAGTCTTATTTTTTTGCCAACCACAGAAAAATTTTACATTATGCATGAATGTTAGATAATCTGTCATTTCGTATCAACATCAGCTGCTCCTCCTTTCCGTTTTGTCGGTAAAAAATAATATCATTTTCATCCGTTTTCTTCTTACTCGTCTCCTTCGTTCTCCATTTCGTAATCTCCCTCTTTCTCTTCACAGTAGAAGAAGAGCCGGAGCCTCCCACAGGAAAATATTTTTGCATGACGTTCTTATCCTTTTCTTGTGTGCGTGGCACCAGCTGTTTCCTCCTTTTCCTGTTTTTTCCTCTTTCTTCTCGAAGGGAAAGAAGAAAAGAAGAGTAGAGTCTTTCTTCTTTTTAATGAAAAAAATATGGACGCGGAGCGAAAACCAGAAGAATAGGAAAAGGGAAAAATATATTTTTTAGTTGGAGTTTTTTTCTTTTGAAAAAAGTTGGCAAACAGCTGATGACTTGACGAAGATGCCACTACTGTTCCACTTTTCTCCTTTCATGCAAAATAGTCTCCAACTTCTTCGGACTTCTCTCNTTAGTTGGAGTTTTTTCTTTTGAAAAAAGTTGGCAAACAGCTGATGACTTGACGAAGATGCCACTACTGTTCCACTTTTCTCCTTTCATGCAAAATAGTCTCCAACTTCTTCGGGCTTCTCTCTGAAGAGCAGACAAAAGAGTAAAAAAATAGAGTCTATATCATTTGAAACATTTACACAATTGAAGAAAAAAAGAAAAGGGTGACAGTAATAATGATGAAACGTACATAATGATTCATAAAGTCACGCGAAACCGATAAGCATTTTCTTTCCCGAGAAAGAGGACCATTTTTCCTTACTCTGCAATGATGAGTGTGTACACAGCTGAGCAAAAGAGGATTGTGTGCATGTGCAAATTATATTTAGATGAAATGGTGAAAATAATAATGAAAAGTGGGCTAAGATGAGATGAGTGGAGCAGGAGTAAAATGCTCCGTGATTGATTAACTTTATAACGATGACAAATGAGAGCGGAAATGAACGGGAGAAGAGAGAAAATATGAATTTTGACCGAGTGTCTTTTTTTTGTTTTCTCAGAAACTTACGACTTTTTCACAGGGTTTTGATGGACTTTAAAGAGTCGGAGGAAATACTACCATTCTTATTAGTTACCACACGACCTCTCTCTGACAGTTATTACCCAACTCACTCCAAAGATCTATCTGGGCTGGATACATGCGTGTGTGTGGTCTATGGTGTGTGNAATTTTGACCGAGTGTCTTTTTTTTGTTTTCTCAGAAACTTACGACTTTTTCACAGGGTTTTGATGGACTTTAAAGAGTCGGAGGAAATACTACCATTCTTATTAGTTACCACACGACCTCTCTCTGACAGTTATTACCCAACTCACTCCAAAGATCTATCTGGGCTGGATACATGCGTGTGTGTGGTCTATGGTGTGTGAACAGAATATTCAGGGCTGGCTTTTTCCCTGTCGTAAATCTTTATCAAAAGTGAATTTGATCCCCTGCCGTGCACTTTCTCCTGTGTGTCCTTTTTTTCCTCTGACCGCGGAGCTCCTCCTGATGCGGCGCAGGGAGTCTTACATTATTACCACACATCGCTTCTTTTCCATCATAGTCAAGTCATTCATGTTCCGGACTCATCCTTTTTAATAATTCTCTTGTAAAATGAGTCTTCTCTGAGGAGTGAGCCGTGAGCGTGTGTGTGTGCGTGAGTGTGCCAGTGACATTAGTTATTGGCTCTGTTGAAGCCGAAATATCCAAGCCAGAAGCCTCTCCTGTCTCCTCCAACAATAAAGAATAATAATAATAAGGGCCATATTTTTTATGACAAAGTTGCGGCAGCTGATGCCTCCGTTTATGTTCCTGGGTAATTTCCATAATATCCAATGTTATAATGATTATAGAGACTTAAATTGGAATATCACGTAATCATCCTGTAATAACGTAACCTTTTTCCTGAAACGAACCTGAGTGTGTGTGGTGTGTGCAAAAATGTGTGTGTGTGGTGGTGGTTGAAGGCGACTGGGTGGATTCATGTTTGAACTTCAGCAGCTGGCATGTTACTTCTTAATAAAAAAAATCGTAATTCGTTTCGGGTAAAATATGAAGTTTGAAATGAATGTAACCATAAGATAACCTAAAGGATGCACTTGAAAGTGACACTTGACAGATGACAAATAATATGGTAATAATAATGTAAGGAAAGCGGGTTCTCTTTTGCTACAAGGGATGCGCACACACTTGATCCACACAAAAAATAAGATAAGTTGTTCCCGGAGACCTCCCGTGTCGTGTCATCTTTGATGGAACATTATTTCAAAATTAATCTTTCCTGGAAAAAATCCTGGAAAGTTCACCGAACATCTACTACAGTTTCTCTACACTTGATAATCAACAAAAAATATTCTTGGGTTATCATCTTCGGCAAAATTCTTTTTTAATTAGAAGGTAATAATATGAGGAACAACTTGTTCAGCGAGCTTCTTCCTTGTTGGCTCCTCCTGTTAATATTGTACAGTAATAAACTAATTAGGTCGTGTTCTAGTCGACCAATAAATTACTCAACAACTATTCTCTCGGTAAGGTTTTCAACTTTTTTGAAACATGGAAGATCAGCGTTGTTCTCGTTGTGGGTGCTCTTAACAAACTCATCGAGTGATGAATATTATAGCGTTCAAGAAGATAAGAAAAATGACGCGAGGTTGGTTATCAAGAATGCTCCTCTACTGGGAAGAAGGAGACAAGTTCTCGATTTCGGGAAAGCTGCCACTTTGAATCTCTCCAATCCTCAGTGTGGTTTAGTATGGTACTCTTACTCTATTTGTGGGAGAACGTGAAAAAGTGGACATCAGCTGAGGAGATGAGGGGGGAGGCGCATCATTACTACGGGGATGGGAAACCAGCCTACACCACGGATCAGGATTATCAACAGGTAAGCACACAAATAGGGTCCCCTCTCTGATGAGAACATTTAGGATTTTTTAATGAGTCGGAAAGAATATTTCCGATTTGCGGATATTGGAAAACTGCATGATACCCAAAGTCTTTTCTGGTATACATAAGTACGTGGCTGGATTATCATGCGCACATTTGTGTGTGAGTATAACAAAATAACGTCAGCTTTGAGCTGAAGACGATCCAATTATTGATCTGTCCTTCACTTTTTAGTCTGCCAGAATTGCAAGCAGAATTTTCCCGAGTGGAGGATATATTATTGACATGTGCAGATTATTTACGTCAACTTCAACTCTAATCTGTGATCTCGAAGGTTCGCGTTAGTAAACAGTGTGTCTAGTTTGGGTTACATAGCCTTTTCAGGATTTATTTACATAAAAAAATTGCGACCAGAATAGAGAACTGATAAAAAAACATGGTGCACTCGCGTAAACATCAAATATACGGAAAGCTAACATGTGTATCCCGGGAATAAGAGAGAGAAGCCGTGTAAGCGATATCTTTCATGTAAAGTGAACCTAAACTGGTGATGCAATTTCAATAGCGTTTTGAGATGGAAAGCCAGATCGATATCGTTATTTTGTGGTATCATGTTATCCACATTGCAAAACTATTTTTCATCATCAACAAATAGAAACACGATGAGTATTTTGGATTGTCTCAATTATTTACAAGTTTCTTTTCCTTTGGTTTACGTCACTAGAAAATACATACATACATACATATCCATGTGTACGCTATGTCGCATATTGGGGGGATACAATTTCAATAGCGTTTTGAGATGGAAAGCCAGATCGATATCGTTATTTTGTGGTATCATGTTATCCACATTGCAAAACTATTTTTCATCATCAACAAATAGAAACAAGATGAAATGTATTTTGGATTGTCTCACAATTTATTTACAAGCTTCTTTTCCTTTGGTTTACGTCACTAGAAAATACATACATACATATCCATGTGTATGCTATGTCGCATATTGGGGGATACATATTTTGATAAATTTCAATCATTAACACAAATTTTGATAAGCTTCAATTGTGAACACAAATTAAGCTTCAATTACAGATAAAATTTTGATGATCTTCAGTTTAATATTGGGGGGATACGTATTTTGATAAATTTCAATCATTAACACAAATTTTGATAAGCTTCAATTGTGAACACAAATTAAGCTTCAATTACAGATAAAATTTTGATGATCTTCAGTTAAGACTTAATAAAAAATGCCTCCTAAAATTTCCGTTTTTGTACATTTATCATTTACAACGAATCACCTTCTCTAAACAGATGCAAATATGAAATGCTAAAACCATCTTAAAGAACATCTCGAAGCACCTTAAAAAAGAACTTTGTAACAGATCAAGTCACAAGGAAAAGTACACCCTCGTGTCCTTTTTAATTATGTTTATATTTAACATTCTCCTCATTTATATTTAATTCCGCAACCACTTTTCGAAACTAGGCTTCAATTATTTTTTTTAAAGTAAGCTCTTTGATCTTTTTTCTTTGCTCCACTTGATTCCAATAAAAGACTTTGAATTTTCATGTGAATTGCTTTTAATGAATACATAATGTCGCGACAGAGAGCAACCATATTGTCTATATTTGCACACATATCCGCCCACGACCCGTATTCTCTTCGAAGCACTAAGAGAATAAAATGGATTCATGAGAAAAATACCATAATAAGAACTTTTCTTTCTTCCTCCTCATTTTCTTCAATAACAAACTTCACCGGAATTATTATTTTTTCACTACTATACCCCGCCAAGAAAAAATAAGAACTCGTGATGATAACCTTCCACGAGCAAAAGAAAGTTTGAAAAAATTACTTTGAGAATGGCAAACAAAAAATATTTTTCCTTCTCTCCAAAATGAAGTTAGTGTGCGCAGATATCAAAGAGCAGAACTACAAAATTCCTCTCTGGTGGCCAAGGCCTTTTTGTGTGTGTGCGTACGTGTGACAATAAACCTATTGAAGTAAAAAAAACTTTCCCCATATAAAAAAGAAGACACAGTAAAGTAATCCAGAAGAAGAGGAGATGAACAAGTCCGAAAAATATATAGTGAACCAATTTTCTGGAAAGAAAAATTCATACAGGGTAATATCCATAACCTTTTTTTCTAAGTCTCGACATACAAAAAAATGGACACATTCTCATAATAATTCTGTAGGTATACTATAAAAAAAGATCGGATAAGCAAAAATGCTCACTATGTGATTCCTCCTTTATTATTAAGCTCGACGAAACAATATTATACGCAGCTTTCATAGGAAAAGGAATTGTGGACATGTATGATTGTTATTATCATCCACGTTTATTATGTATGCAACAGTGTTTTTCAACTGACTTTTTTCCCCCAATTTTCCTCTGGCCTTTTTTTCCCTTCCGACAAAAAAAAACTTTTTTTTTGTGCTTATCGGTGCTCCCAATCTTTCTCGACTACGACTCTCCTCACTTGGTTTTTTCTTGATGCTCACACATGTTCCAGAATGAGATGGAGAATTAGTATAAAAACTTTCACTTCTCAGCTCACCATCACTATCACACATGCAATCATTGCTCGTCTTCCAGGAAAATATGGAAGGAAAATGGAGGAGTAGAGCACGAGCTCTTTTTCTGAGTCGGATTAGCAAGTTCTTTTATTTTGCATGGGAAAAGGATAAAGAAAAAGGAGCACGACAATGTTAACAGCTTCCAGCATTATTTAGATATGTATGTCTACTGTGTGTACTCTGTGGAGAAGACACACATGACTACCGAAGATAAGCGACAACGGTACAAGACGAGAGTAGACATTCAAAAATAAAAAGCCTCTCCACTATTTCCAACAAGCAGTTATCTAACGTGAACTCTCTCTTTTCTCCTTTATCCGAGCACACATGTGGAAAGAGGGCATGTATGCAAACGTGTGCGCACATGCACAAAAAAGGGTTAACAATAATAGTATTGTGAAAGCTAGTTTTTTTTCGGGAGAGATCAGCTTGCCAGTTCAACTGAAAATCTCAATTACTTTTCACAGAGGAACAGGAACATTGCTGCGACCACACACATATAATAAGTACCACACAGGTCTTATCGTAGTGTGCATATATGTGCAAAAGAGATGGAAGGAAAAGTGACTTGACAAAAAAAACTTGCCTTTTTTGCCCTTCCTACTTTCCGACTTCCATATTATCCTTTGGTCTTTTTTTGGAGAACAGGAGTTTGTTTCGGGCTGAATGAAGCCGAAAAAAGGCTACCATCCTCCTTTTTTTTCGTGGATTGTATCATATATGTGAATCTAATATGAAAGTGAGGAGTGGGAGAACCACATAGACGCATGTGGATGATGGAAGTGGCTTGAAAATGGTAGCATGGGACTACCGCACAGTAATTTCCAGTGCGTACCATGAATGCCTCCAAAAAAATATTGTACACAGGGGTTTTCGCACATTTATTAAATTAAAGTAGATTAATATATTTTTTGTGAAAAAAAAGTGGTAGCCTAACGCACATGTGAAAGAAATGCTGTGTGAAAAGATAACCTGAAAAATATTGTGCGAACAACGGAGGCAGCAGGCATTATTTTCCTCTTGAAAAATTAGACTGTAATGGCGAACTAAATGCTGAAAGCGGGAGGATAAGTTCCTAACTCAAATTTTGTGTTTTTTTCTGGTGCGCACTCCAAAAAAACTTGTCTTTTTTGTCTGGAACATGATTATGGTTGTAATTTATTGTACTACAACTTACATTACATGGCTTCTACACACACACACTTGTGTCCAAACGGGCTCTCAACTTGAAAATAAATGACAATTAAAAACACAATGATGGAAGTGGCTTGAAAATGGTAGCATGGGACTACCGCACAGTAATTTCCAGTGCGTACCATGAATGCCTCCAAAAAATATTGTACACAGGGGTTTTCGCACATTTATTAAATTAAAGTAGATTAATATATTTTTTGTGAAAAAAAGTGGTAGCCTAACGCACATGTGAAAGAAATGGTTGTGCTGTGTGAAAAGATAACCTGAAAAATATTGTGCGAACAACGGAGGCAGCAGGCATTATTTTTCCTCTTGAAAAATTAGACTGTAATGGCAAACCAAATGCTGAAAGCGGCAGGATAAGTTCCTAACTCAAATTTTGTGTTTTTTCTGGTGCGCACTCCAAAAAAAACTTGTCTTTTTTGTCTGGAACATGATTATGGTTGTAATTTATTGTACTACAACTTGCATTACATGGCTTCTACACACACACACTTGTGTCCAAACGGGCTTTCAACTTGAAAATAAATGACAATTAAAAACACGTTTTCCAACTACAAAAAAATTAGTGTGGTAAAACTACCCGAAAAAAACTTGAACACATGCATTACTACTTCTAAAAATAACAGGCATATGATAACCTAAAAATAGTTGCGGGGAAAAAGGTTTTGTTTGTTTTTCCGCTTATCGTTTTGGAATGTAATTTTTTTTGTTCCAGATATTTTTCTTTTTCATAATAAAAAAGAGTTAGGAACAAAAGCAGCATGTTTCCTCTATGACTCCATAACTACCTAGCTATTATGGATCAACATGCTGTAAAAAAGGATATTTTTATGTTCCTCGAGCTTAACGTGTGTACTTCCGCGCATAGCTCGTATCATTTGCCAAAAACGATAAAGAAAACTGGCATACGCGTTTATCCTGATGCGGCCGGGAAAAAAATCCATAAAAAGCAGAATTCTTTCTCCGCTGCTCAGAGGATATACCTCTCTCACTCGCTTATCAATCCACCCATATACTTCCCCATTTCTCTCTATTTTTTGCGGGTAATCTAAGTACGTAAATCATGTTACACAATATTCAGCCATTTTTTCCCTGTAACAATGGTACAGAACATGTGTGCATGTGTGCGGCTGTGGACAAAAATGAGTGTGGACAAGTTTGAGTGACTTGGTGAAGCACCAGGTTTCGAGAAGAGGTTGTTCTATTAAAAAGAATTTCATTTCCTCCCTCGCTTCTCCACTCCTTTTTTTATTCCGCCATTTCACTTTATTGTTGAGTGAGTATGAGTGTATATGCAGAGATATCGAGAACACAATGATCAAGATATGTATCTCCAGGAAAAAATGTAATCTGGGTAGAGTTGTTATCAAACCCGGAAAAAAAGAAGATCACAGAACAGAATTTTTTTCCCGTGCAATATTTCAATTCACATTTACTGTATCCAAAAAAACCACATCATGCTCGCTTCTTTTTTGAATATGTGTGCGCAAAAATTGTGAATTGAGAGGCATCCACAAAAAAATAAGCTTAAAAGGAACGTGTGGATGTGCTCGTGGTTCGTTGATTTTCTCTTATATTTTCCGCTCTGGTTTTTTTGCAGTCCGCCTCTCGTTTGTCTCTCGCGTCAAGTCACTCACATCCACAGCTTCTTTTATTTTTTTTGGGTAATACACTTTAAAAAATTGCGGGCGGAAAAGTATCCAAAAAATATAAAGGGGAAATTGCAGCTGAAATGATGAGATGGTTGGAGGGAAGTTCATATACTAAATTGTTCATAAAATACACAAATCGAATTATTTTCAGTTAATTTTTTGTGTCCTTGATAAATCTAAACGAAGCAAAGATAACCAAAGTGGGCAAATGAGTCAATACGAACATTATCTCGTCACAAAATATTCTCCTTTTTCAGAGTACCCATTCTTCAATATATTTACAACGTCCCTGTCCTCATTTGAAACATTCCGCGAACACTTTTTTGGAGGATACTTTTTTTTTACTTTTGTGCAAACGAACCATAAAAAAGATAGCCAATGGTGGACATTATCATCATCTGTATAAAGTCATATCATAACATAACCATCCCGCAGAGCATGATATTTTTCCTTGAAAAAAAAAATAATAAAGTGCCTGACTTTGCCTCCAGTTATGCTAACCACCCACCACTGGAGCCATATTCCAGCTCATCAAGAATATATACTTTTTTTTCGCTCGTGTCATATTTATCTAAGCTCCTTGAACTTTATACACATAATAATAATATCATCATCACTTATCATCTCATTCCACTGAGAGGATGGACAAGTAAAATAAAAATTGCTTCAAAAATTCCCTTCTTACAATTTTTTTTTTGCTTATCAGTACAGCTCCACAATAAGTGTATATACATACAAGATTATTATTAGGAGGTGTTCATTCTTTATTCTTGAATCTCCTCCAAAAATATAGATTTTTTACATACCTCCTTAACTTCCCTCCTTTCCACTTGGACAATCAAATAAGTGCACCAGCATCAGGATAACGAGCCTGAGGAACACGCGCGTCGATCATGATCACAGACACATGACAGGCGATAGAGTGTAAAAAAAATAAATTGAGGAGCTCAGCACGCCGTTGCATTTATGATGATGATCGTCCCGATGACAAGAAGGAAGCGGAGATGGTGCTCGTTGCACTTTATTGAATATCGTTATCTCTCCTTTTTCATTGTCACTTTCCCTTTTCGCTCTTGAGCAACAAGAAAAAAAAACTATAGTCTCCAGTATATACATTTTTTTCTGGACATTGGCTCGTATAAACATAGGTACTTGATCGCTTATCTTTTATAGACTCACATGCTCGCATAAAAGATAAATACCAGGTCTCAACTTTGTAGCATATCTCGGAGGACAGTCCAATAAAAAAAATGTGGAAAGACGGTATATTTCTTTTCCTTCAGCATTTTTCGTTGACACGCGGACAACCAAAAAAAGATAAGTATCAGATCACTACAACAAAAAAATAATAAACACGGAAGTAGCAGGAAAAGAAAAAGGGTTGTCTTTATATTTTTTTCTCCTGCTCAAAAATAATTTTCCATATTCACTTTTTTTTCTTTCGAGCTTGTCATCCGATCCTCCAGAAATAAATTTTGCACCAAAAAGAAATTCGTGTGTGGAAGAGGATAATGCTCCAAAAATGTAATTTGTATGCACCTTCCACTTTTTCCAAGCTACGCAGAAGAGCTCCAGCAAGTAGTGCATGGAGTGTAA
Source organism: Troglopedetes dispersus (assembly GCA_027744215.1). Classification (NCBI taxonomy): domain Eukaryota; kingdom Metazoa; phylum Arthropoda; class Collembola; order Entomobryomorpha; family Paronellidae; genus Troglopedetes; species Troglopedetes dispersus. The sequence continues at coordinate 35,634 of JAHZNF010002239.1, forward strand.
TGGAATGTGAGGAAGGAGGAAAAAAGGACGCCGTGTCTGAAGTGTAATGGGTTTCTCCTCTCTTCTCTGAGCACACGAACGCTCACACACACACACACACACACACACATTTTGGTCTTACAACCATTTCACTCAACCAAAAAAGGGAGAAAAAAATAGCTAGTGATCCAACCAACCATCCAGTCGAGCCTGAGTATTGATCCGAGGAGAGAAGAGTTCCGAGGCATTTTTAAAGAATAAAAAAAATTTTGTATGGAGAAACCATGTCATAGTTATCCGAGCTCGATAAACCAGCCCGTATAATACACGCATAACCACAGTTGCTACTTCTTAGATTTATACATCCGTCAAAAATAATTTCTGCATATGCTTGACACAATTGAGCAGAGAAGTGAAAAGAAAGGACAAAGTTGCAATTTGTCCTTATCCAATTTTGACCTTCTTTTTTAGTAAATACAGAACTAGGTAAGCCTTTACAATATAGAAATGCAAAGATTTAGATCTCCGGAGCCAGAAGCTTTTTTGAGAACACATCCTCTAAATATTTTTTGACAGCAGCTGCTGACTCCATTCCGTTTTTTTATGCATACACACACAAGACATCAACTAATAGCAATCAATGTGAAGAATATATGCTTCCAATGCAATTCTGTCCTTTAAAAAATACCCATCCGCAGCATCATCACGGTTATCATCGAGAATAGTGAGTGCGAAGCACAAAGGACCTGACAGGAACTTTAATATTGCTCCTTTCTTTCGATCCCGAATTTCGGAGATACGAATTTTTCTCTCACCAAAAAAAAGTATAATCATGATCACCTTCTATTGCTGATGCCCCTGCGTATTCACACAGATATATATATAAAGTGACTACTCCACTTTTGCAATCATTTTTTTTGGCTCACTTCAAAGAAGAAAAAGGCGGAATCCACCCAGACTGCATTCATTCATGATGGGGCCATTTTTTCCCTCAAAGAAACTCCATAACTGCTCCACTTCAACAAGAGAAAAAGAGCAGCATAGTGTGTGTCTCTGTTGTGAGAAGCACCAGTTCTACTATGCTCCACATCTGTCTCCTTGTGTTTCTCAAAAAGATAAAAAAAAGAACCAACAAAAAAAGTTCACATATGTGTGCACATTGGAGGTATACTTTCTCCCCGCAGCAGAACAAAAAAAAATATATTCCGGTCGACCTATCCCGACCCAGTTATTTTTTTTTTGAAACCAGGAAGCAAACGAGTCACTTCACAGGAGAAAGTACAAGATGATGAGTCGCGGAGGGGGATAAGTGAAGTGGTAGTATAAAAAATGCTAAAGCTCCATAATAAAAAAAGTAGTCTGCTCCAGCTTACCCATCCCCAAAAAAACCTTTTTACTGCACACAACGTGTGTGGTCTTGTATTTAGAAGGTAAGCCTCTAATATAGCTTCATCATCATAGCAGCCTAAAAAAAGGGGAGCTGCTCTGGAAAATGATGGTCACGATTTTTTTTCTACACATTGTTGTTACAGGAAGGAATTTTGTTGGTGAAATATGGAGCAAAGAAATTTTGTATTCGCCTGGTTGCAGATTCCGCGAAGGATATCATACTAGATATAATACATATATCAGGAGCAAGGATCATATCATCATTATTTAAAAAACATGACAGATTTATTCTTATGGATCACTTGCACCGGAAAATATGCTTATCATAGGAACATATATTTTATACATCAAAGTTGCATCCTCCCATTTTCAGAGGAACTAACCTTCTAATAATGTTTACTCATGGAAAAAAACAAAAAAAAATTCGTGGGTAAACAAGATTCAACAGAAGAGGAAAAAGGAATGACTTTGGGCTATTAGATTATATATCTGTGGAGGTACTCGAACGAGCAGTGGTACGAGTAATCATGGACACAAACACACACTCCAACTAAGTTCTCTGTCTGCTGCGCGTGTGTTTTTTAACGGAAAGATCGCTCCGAGAGAGAAAGAGGGTGATGCAGCCACTTGAAAATTGATGGTAGTTAATCCATTATCCTTGTTCCTGGATAGCTGGAGAGCGTACTCGATGTCTGCTTTTTTTCTTATCACAGATGTGGATACGGGGAAAAGGAACACAGGAGAGGTTCTCGATAACATGTTTTTTTGGTTATCAAGACTTGGATTGAGCGTGAGCATAAAAGTTTAATTATATTATAACATGCATTAAAAATGGAATAAACACATCATAAACACTATATTATCGTGTCCTCGATAAGCTTTGTAGTAGTGACAATCTCCATAAAATGGTGCATCTTCTCAATTGTAAAACTGAATATTTATTTACCAACAAATTTGATAACAGAAAGATTTCTTCCTGAAATACGAATAAATAAGAGTGAGTTTATCATGTGTTATGTTACCACACTCTGTTTGCACTTTTTTTTGGATAAGTGGCTACAGTCAAATATTTTTTGGCTCCTTTCTCCAGAACCACCATCACTTTCACTTTTCAACATCAATATCATCTCCTTTTCAACCATTATCCGAAAGTATTTTTTTTCGAGAGAGACAATGTTTATTTTTATTTTCACTTGTTCCAAAAGGATAAGCACGCGTGACGCAGAAATGAACGGGCTCAACAAGCCAATCAATCTGGCGGTGTGCCAAGAAAGAAAAAAAAAGCAGAGGAATATATCCGCCAACATGCATTTACTCAAAAGTTACTTCTATTTCGTCTGCACACTACACAAACAACAGATTTTCTAATCCTTTCCATCTTATCTTTTTGTGTTCCGATATTTTCCCCGAAAACTTTCATATTTTTGGGAGTAGTCGAAAGGAAACGCTTTCCGCTTTTCCTCAGACAATGCAACAAAAATGTTGACGAATGCATGCCAAACCTTTTAGCAGACTTAAGTGGTGCAGTATTTTTTGGCTCGTCTTATCATCCGTCTCCACAAGGAAACACGGCTTTTCTGTGTTTCAAAGAGAAAAAAATAATAATGGCATTATTACAACTTCTCGTGTTTCGGAGAATCAAGCCAACTTTTTGTAAATGGAAAAGGAAGCAGAAAGATAAGCATTTTCCGTGTGTAATGTAGGCACAGAAGGATGAATATAATGAACGGGATTATTTCTGGAGGAAAAGTGATACTTAATGTTGTCAGCGTTCTAATCTTCACGCAATCACTTTTCAAAATGGAATTAGAAGCGCTCCTCAAAAAACGTACGTTCTTCGGAGTCATTATAATGTTGCTGATAAGACCATTGTGTGAGTAGTGTAGTGTGGTCAATGTTCTCCACAATAATAATTTCTACTTTGCAAAATAAAAAGTACACGAACTTCTTCTTAAAAATTCCGAATAATATACTTTTGGCTACAATTTTAGTTTCTAATCACAAGTTCCTTATTCCTTCCACTTTTTTTTAGTTGAGAACTTAATGTAGAATTTGTGGCGTGCTTAACAACCTAACAAAACTACACAGAGTCCAATGAATTTCATGTTTCCGTGTTTCGTGATAATCATCAGAGGATGGAACTGGTGAGCGTGCGCACATCTTATTTTTCCTACCAATTTTCCTTTTGCGCCAGATAACGATCCTTGTTTATGATGACGATTATGGCGAGAACAGATCTTGTTTACATTGAACGTTTTTCTTCCTTTCTCCAACTCTAAAGTTTTTGTGCACACACTACAAGCCTTATCGCCTTGCTGAAAAAATAATTCTATGCATTGCTCTTCCTCGGAAAAGCATCTCTCCATTTTTTATTCCAACCCTTTCCCAAAGGAAACATATATGACCAGAAACAAAAATCTCTACCGCCGCAGACTACACTTACGCACTTTTCATAGTCGGTCTTGATGTGGAGCACGTTACGTTTTTTCCAGTGTACTTAGCTATCGAATATTATGTTTCCCAGGACGAAAATATGTTTATAGTAAAAGGAGGAAATCTCAGTTTTGAAAAAATCATCTCCATAAATAAAGAACTATTGAAGGAGGCTATTTTTTAAACAGATTTTTTCTCTCATTTTTTTATTATTTCTTGACTCATTTTAAAGTACTTTTGTTAGCTTATTTTGCTCAAGAAAATGTTCATAAATAAGAATATATGTTTGAGTATTATTGGTGTAAAGGTATCAGTAATAAATAATCTGTCTTGTAGCCATTTTGCACATGGTACTTGTTCCAAATTGGAAAAAGAGAAAAGGCATTGCGCACACAAAAGTAAAACAAATATTTTGTGTTCCAATTCTCTCCAGCTATTCCTGCCTCTTTATTGCCCATTTTATTTTTTGGAGCAAGTTGCGTCTTGTATTTTCTTGTTACGAGTTTATTTTCACTTTTTTTTCTTTCGAGATAACACACGCGGCCGCCAGTATTATTATTATTATCATCATCATCATCATTGCCACACATGAATGAGCAGAAGATGTGTTTTTCCCTTTTTCTCTCGAAGTAAACTGTGCGTAGATAACTTCCTTTTTTCCCAAAAAAACAAGAATAAATATGGCAAGAGCTCACGTAAGGAGGTGTACGCACTTCAAACATCTTTTTTGGAGGCTTTGTGTACTTTTTTTATTCCAGGAATATGTAATAATAACACGCAGACAATGTATGAAAAAATTGTGCGAAGAAATGAAGTGTGTGCAGTTCTTCTCTCCTTCTTACTCATCTTCACACATTCACTCAAGAAGCAACAATCCTTTCTTGCGAGTTTCCTAGTTGGCTGCACACAAGATGTTTTTTTACCTGAAAGATTTTTTTGTTTGTTGATGATCATGCCATTCTGCTACATTACTTATGCTCCACATCTTTAAAAAAAGTGGAAAAAAAAATTCTTTCTTTCTAGATTTTTGCGCACACAGGTAAGGAAGTGGTGATGTGAGCAACTACAATATTTACTTTGCTCTTGATGTTAGATAAAACAAGAGAGTGTTAAGATCCAAAAAAAGATAAGTAAGTGTGTGCGTCTGAGTGTGAGAAAATAAAGTGGCAGAATATTGGAACAAATACCCCATAAAATTTTATTATAGATAACATCGTGATTACAAATGCGAGAAAAAATTGGGTATAAAGTTTTAGAAAAGATGTTATCGTTAAATGTCAAATTGATAAGTTCTATTCTGGAATATTTTTAACACAAAAATGTACAACACAAAAGGCGTCAATAATACATGATTTCGATTTAAAACCAGCAAACCACTCACAAAACACGGAAAAGCCTTATCGATGTGTCCAAATTATTACACTGCAGCTACAAAGTGTTATATATTATGCTTCACAGAATGTTTTCTCTAGTGTTTTTTGTATTGATTTGACAAGCGGAAAGTTATATGGCTCGTTACACACCAGTCATTGGCTCGAATGACCGCTGAGAGTAGTGGATGCATTTCACCTCTGAGCGGTGTGTGTGTGTTGTATTGCTCCAACAACTGTATCACAGCCATCCACACACACACGCACTTCGTTTCGTTAAGCTCTCTGATAGAAAAAAAAGTTCGCGTTCAGACTCACCATGTCTCCACTGCTGACAAAATTGACATGTGGACAATAATGGGAAAACGAGTTTTTTTTCTAAAACGCTCTCTCTCCTGTGATGAGGATGTTTGGTGGTTTGATCTAAGCTGGCTCAAACTCTCCTTTTTGTGTCCACTATTTTTTTTTACTTTTTTTGGTCGAGTCTAAAAAAAATAGAGAAAAGGAAAAGGGAGTAAAAGTAGCTTTTGCTACCAAAAGATATATAAAAAACACACACACAAGATAACCAACAAAAAGTTACTCCAGGATTTCTTTTTTTGTATCCAATGTCGAACCCAAAATAAAAAAGCGAAGCTGAAAATATATATCCCATCCATCTGCTTTGGTCATCTTAATACCCAAGAGAGACAAGAGGAAATGAAAGTAGACAAACAAGGATAAAAAGGGAGTGTGTTCAGAAAAAAAACGGAGAGAGGCTTAAAAAAAGTACTAGCTTGTGTGTGTGTGGCCACTGCTTTCATGCGGACAGCCAGGGCATCGACTCTTTTTTCGCAGATCATTCATGATGGCTAGAAAAAAAACGCACGAGCACATACCCATATACGCTACTTATCCGTGCTTTGTGTGCATTTATATCTATAGTAAGAATTAAGAATATTATGGACGCACTACTATACTAAATATCTATGTGGATATTTTTTTGAAAGACAGTCGAACAAAAAAAAGTTTTTTTAGTGAAACAAAAAATGGTGGTAGAATAGCTTGAGAATTCTTCTTGGATAAGAGTTAAAGCTCCTTCTTATAAAAAGAACGAGAGAGAGACACACACACACGCATTTTCCTTTTTTCCCTTTTGAGCCTAATTTTTCACCGTTAAAAAAAGTTTTTTCGCAGACGTCCTTCCAAATAAAAAGGAGTATTCTTTTTGTACACACCACTCGAAATTTTTTTTGTTGGTTTTTCACTTGGACTGATTTTGCGCGGCAGCACAAAAATATTCCCATCTGGCTTATCTTCGAAAAAAAAATATCTTGGTGGATTTCACTTTTTTATATTCTTTTTTGTCCAGTTCGGTTGAAGAAGAAGAAAGTCTTATCAGAGGCTTGAACTTAAGTTACTGTGCGTGGTTTTGTGATAATGCGGTAGCGCTCCAATAAAGTTGGATTAGTCCACTAATTCCGATTACGAAAGTCAAAATGACTGAAGAATCAAGGAAAAATAGCTTTGGACGCGTCCATCCTTAAAAAAGTATAAAAAAATAAAAGGGGAAAAAATCCCAACTCAGAAACAGCAAGGTACACACACACACGGGTGGTCAAGTGTGGTCATTATTTTGATAACCCTTTTTTTACTTGGTTCTGACGTTTTTTTAAAGGGAAAGTTCGTTCACATCACTGCAGACGCTAGGAAAAGAAGAAAGATGAGCTCCATTATTTTCTCCATTTTCTCTGTTTATTGTGAAGGATTAGTGTAATGCGTGGATATAAAAATGGCACCTTCCTCTCCTTGTTTTCCTGAAGTTTCCAGGCGCTTCCACAGAACATAAAAGTAGAAAGTGGGAAGAAGCATTAAATATATAAGAAGATAACCCTTCCTTTATTTACTTTCTAGTCTTCTTCGAGAGTTTCTTCATCATTGCATCACACACATACACACATGTGTGATAAGGAATTGACCTTTTCCTTTCATGAAATATATTTTTTGGCTCTTTCGCACTTTTGATCTTGTTTTTTTTCTTCGAGATGGGTGATCATCCTCAAGGATAAGAAATGGGACTTGATGATGTGCGTAACAGAGCAGAAATATGACTCCATTTATATTACCCGTAGTGGCAAAAGCTACACGGAAGTGTGCTTGGAGTGAGATGGAGAAATTATTATTAGGAAATTTTTGTATTATTATAAGCAAGATGACCTTTCTGTGATCTGGAGCGTGTGGCAGAGTTCATTGAGGAGAGTTCTGGCAGAAGATCGAAATGCTAACTCAACTGAATACTGAGTTAGTGATGAAAAGTACGGACAGTGGTGGATCTACACTAATCAATATTGGTTATCATCGCAAAAAATATGTAGGACCTTTCTGAATCTAGAGAAAATTTTATACAACACATTTATGATGAGAGTGACATGGCATGATGGCCAATAAAATAAATTACTTTGTCATATGTGATGAGTCATCCCGGGCAAATATTTTATTGCTACATTTACTCATCACAAAAGTTTTTTCCCATATGAGATCTTATCAGTAATAAAAAACAGTAATAAATTGGAACGACAACAATCATTCTAGATAAATATTGCAACAATAAAGAAAACTTCTGTTACTTCCTATATTTTTCTCCTCGGGAAAGTTGTGATTATCGACGTGCTCACCATGAAACGAGATACGTATATTTTTTTTCTCGGAGGAAAGAAAATCTTTCTTTCATGTGTCCACAAAAAATGTTCCCTGGTTGCCACTCCTTGTTGGCAATGATGAAACGGATTTTGAATCCTGATCTGCATGCGTAATGGCTTGTGCATATTAATTTATTGCTCCTTCTCTCAACTTAATGCGTTAATAAATCAAAGTGGTGCATTCCATGACTCACCTCACTGGTGCAATATGTACCAACGAACGCAGCAGCGGACACACTTTGCATTCCGAGGGAAAAGGTGAATTGCGTCATTTTTCATGAAAATTATGAAACATTCACAAAATGCACACCTGAAACGAATGAATGGTTCTTAAACACATAATAATAATACTTCTGTGTGCATATACATATATTTATTTTCACTGTGAACACCTAATTTAAATTCCACAACAGCAAACACGCATTTTCATCATCTTTTTTCGTCTACAAAAATGCAGTAATGTCAGTTATTTAAAAAAAAGAAACTAAAAAAATTGCTTCCTTCGGTGTGTGCACTCATGACACATCCAATTAATTTGGATGACAAGGGAAAATAAATAGGAAAGCGCATCATGAAAGAAGGAAAAGGGAAAAGCATCGCTCCAAAAAATATGAAAAGAGCTCTCTCTCTCTCTCTCAACTATTTTTTTCTAAAAAGGAAGATAAACGAGTCGAAAGAAATAAATAAAGTGGAGGGAATAAAAGTACATAAAACGTGTGGAGATAATCACAGGGGAAAATACTACATAACGCGGGTAAAATATAAATGAAAAGGATGCAGAAAAAAGTGAGGCTTTTTTAAAAACGGAGTTGCATGCATTATTATTATTTCTCCTGGAAAAAAAAGTAAATGCGTCGTTCGTGCTCCATCCGGCGAAACGACGTATGTTCCAAGCACGTGAGTTGTTTCTCTCATTTTGCAGAGCAGGAGCACTTACTTATCATTACACGTCCTTCAACAGCAGCATAGAAATGTGCGTGTGCGTTTACAATTTTTTTCCTGAGATTTTTCCCTTCCTTTTTCTGCTCCGCAATAAAAAATAGGAGTTCCGGGAAAAAATTTTATGTGGATTTTTTTACAGCTCATCTATTTCTCGTTGAGCAAGATATTAAAATAAAAAAATTATGTGTATAAAATACAGAGATTGTTTGGCTCAGAGCTTAACAAAACATAATTTTTGTTGCACTTTTTTCAGAAGAAGAGAATCATCATAAAAGGTTTTTGTGGGCTTTTTAAAAACACAGAAGAAATATATGAACGTTAATATAACAAAAAATCTCATAAAACAATTAAAACCTCTCTTGAGAGACATAAAGCATACATATAAATATGGAAGTATCCCCTCCAAAGGACTAAAATGAATGTTAAAATGTTTATTGTTTTTTAATTAACAAGTTGAGCCAGCTCTCGCTAATTAGCTTAAAAGAGCCTTATCATGTGGTGCAAAGGAATAAATATAATCTCTTTTAAAGAAACAACTCGTTTTTTTTCAAAGGAGCAATTTGAATTTGATTTTGAAGGAAATGTAGTTTCCCAGTTGCGTAATAACTTTTACGCAACGCATAACCTTCTGGAATACAAGTTATTTATCATTTTGTGACAACACAGGAGCAAATTTTAAAAAATGTTTCTGTTGGTAAAGGTTTTTTCTCATTTCTTGAAAACTTTTTACAAAAACTTTTATAAACTTAAAAATACAGACAGCCAGAGGTGGGACCTTACATAATTGATAACCTTATCAAAGTTTGTGTCTATTCTTGAAACATATTGAAATCTGCGTCCAAAATTGAAATTTATCGAAATTTGTGTTAGTTGTTAAAATCATGACCAGACCAGAATAAACTTTAAAAAAGCTAGTAATACGGATGAAATAGTAAGTGGTGCACTACCTCGAAATTTCACACTGGCGACTTTCCAAAACAAATCAAGTTAATAGCTTGATCTGTTTTGAATTAGTGTGATTTGGACTTTTGACCATTCTGCCTGCACCATCCCAACTCTACTTGCATCATAGCACACACATCAAATACAAACCAAAATATAAAAGCATTTTTGAAAAAAACTTTTTTCTTTTCTAATTCTAGTGTAGTAGTAGGTAATGCCTGCTTGTTATTTATTTACGAGTTGTTTATCACTGAGAAGAGAAATACTTATCCTTTATATTCTTCTTCTTACAAAAAACTTTATTCTCAAAAGATTGAACCCTGAAATATATAAAGACTCCGAGTATCATATTACCATTGCCATTACCAAAAGAAGATCCAGGAAACGAAAGTTTCCAATTCATATAAATCAATTCCCTTCTTCTCTTTCCTTATACTTATCATAGATAATACGAGAGTGTTACCACACTTCAAAGGAAAAAAAGAAAGAAGAAGCCAAATAGTCAAGGCGTAATCCTAATATCTATTATGACTGGAGTCTAGTATGTTAGTTCATTTTTTTGTTCGGCTCGTGTAAATAATGGCTTCATTAGTTATCAGCAGCATTAATATCAAAGTATTTTTATTCCGGACCAATCACAACTTCCGCTTCTGTAATTTTTTATTTGTTTGTGTGCGACTTTATCCTGGCAAAGAACACATCCTGTCAACAACTTTCACCCGAGAACTGAATTGTGATGAGGAATGATTATGTCTTTGATGATCGACTTTGTGTCCAACAAAAAAAAGTTTCCTTATT
>JAHZNF010002240.1:0-15015 GCA_027744215.1 Troglopedetes dispersus
AATATAAAAAAAAATGAAAATTTATGAAGAGCAAGTGCACAAGCGACTGCACACCACGCAATCGCAAACTTATGAGCAGAGCGCCGCTGTCTGCCGCCGCACCCACAACACCTTTAATGATAAAAGTGGTTTTATTTTCCGTGTGGTGGTGGTTTATTTATTGCATTCTTTGTCCCGCTAAGCAATAAACTCGTGGTTAGAGCTTCTCAATAAAAGGAATATCCATTCCACGAATGTGGACTATGGAACGTTGTTTTTTTTATTTGAGAACAGATATTTGTCGAGAGAGAAAAAAATGGAGAACAAGATACATTTTGAAACATTAGCTGAGCACGAATAGCAAAGATATTCAATATACGTATGTATTTTAGATAAACTCTTCTGCTGCATTCTTCAGAATAATAAAAAAAGAATCGTGTATTTTTTCAATCAGTTACTAAAGCGAGAAGAACTATTTGTTGGAGAAGCTTGGTAAAGTATTTTATGCATAGGAAGCTAATCATTTATCAATTTTACTCTGACTCTCATCAGTCACTAGTATAACATGATCATAAATGATCAGCGCAGTCATTTTCACCTGCCACTCTCCAGCCCAAACTCTTTTGTCCAGACGTCTTTTGAAAGAAGCAACTCTTTTTTCATTCTCGTCTGGATCAAAAGAATTCCAGTAGCTTCATCACCCCTGATATTGATGTACAAACGATGTCTTTTACAAGAAAATAAAAAAGGAGATATGCATGCCAGCAACTTTTTAAACATTCACGTTCTGTTGATTAACACCAGGATGAGTAGCTGAGTTATGTTTGTTGTTTGGTGGGATACACAGCAATTCATATATGTATAAATAAAAATGATGTTGAATTTTCTTGAATTTCTTTTCTGGTAGAAAAAAAAACAGTGACAAATAAAAACAGCTACATTGTACCCTTTATATACTTATCTAACCACGTAATGTTGCTCATAAGATACTATATTATATAGTTATAGACTCTGAAAAAAAATTGTTGGATGGACGTAACAAATTCTTTTTAACAAGTTTTATCAACAACACAAACGAAGCATGTAGTGAACCTGGAAATAAAAGGTTTTCTTCCTGAGATGATAACAGTACCTAGGTATAATTTTCTTCGAAGGATACGTTTTATTTTTGTGTACGCTCATGTCAACTATTGCTCGCTCCTCACTCACAAATTTTTTGTTTCTTTTCGTCAACATCAGAGAATGTTTAAAGATTCAAGAATATAAAAAAGGGTATAATACATGTGAGGAAGAATTAAAGGTTCTTTTTTTAAAAAAAAAAATGTTAAATTGATGGGGAAGGGATAACTTGTGAAAAAACGGACCCTTCAGTGGAAATGTACCAGGACTGAAAAAAAAACTATGTAGGTAGTTATTTTTAATCTGGGTTCACTCACTCACTCAAGTCAACTACCCTTTTTCTCACTGTTCAAAGAGAGAGGGTACAAACCCGTTGTAAAAAAACGTTTCTTGTGTTTCGCTGGAGTGTTCCGATGTTTTGATTATTTTTAGATCGGTTGTACTTTTCTCAGCCAACGAAACAAAAAAAATTACAGGTATACCGTACAAGTTTTTACCTGTACGTACAGGTCTGTCTCTTCTACATAGAAATGCAGGTATGCAGGAAAAAAAAGAAAGGGTCATCGAAGAGGATTACGGGGAATTTAGTACAAAGCATGGCTCAAGATATACACTTAAATACGCTCATCCCTATCCATTTACAAAATGCCTTTGAGAAACTTGTATTATTCTATTAATTCGGCAAAAATACCGAAAAAAAATTTTTATATGGACATATACGTATAATAAATGCGTGTGTTATATCATCTCAGGTGTAAAAAGCTAACAATGACTGAGACGAGCTTCTTTTTTCACTCTCTCTATTTTTTTTCTGGTGATGACAATAAGCATTTTGTTCCTCACATTGGTTTAATAAGATTGGTTTAAAAAAGTATAGAAAATGTGTAACTAGATAGATTGGAGTTGAAACGGTTTGCAATGGGGAAAACTGAAGAATTAGATAGCTTTAACTCTGATATTGTGAAAGGTGTATTAGTCCATGTAACAATTTATCTTACACCTTGTTGATCCACCGTTTTTTTTGTTGTGTTCGAATAGATATTTTTGAAACCTTTTTGGTCTCCCTGCTTTTTTTCCTGAATATTATTACATACTTAATATAATATCTATGATTTTCTTTCAAGTCCTTTCGTTTTTTTTACTTATCAAGAAAAATATATGTATATATTTATACAGGGACTTATAGACTCTCTATTACATTGGAAGCTTCCTCGAAACAACAAAGCCTGAAGAGTTTTTTAAAAGTATTTTTTTCTCTGTTCATGTCTTCTTCTCCTTCGTGCCTTTTGGTTAGAGTTTGGTTGTCTTGAGATATCGAAAAGATTTATGAGCTTGACTGGTTGACGAGTAATAATAATAATTTTAATAAGTACATCCCTATAGTTCTACATTGTAGTATTTGGTGGTGGGCACAGGTAACCTTTATGAATTGGTTGGGATTCGTGTGTGCCGTATGTAACGACACGAGACATTAGATGGATCATATAATACCTTGTTTTATAATGCGTATGTAATACGGTATCCATAATATTGTTACAAGGGGACCTTTCCTCGTCTTCACAAAATACCCATCCACCACCGGTGTGTTGATTCTTTCTGAGGATTTGCTGGCAAAACACATCTTTTCAGCCTGGAGTGCTCTTCTCTCGTAATTACTAGGAAGTGGTGAAGAATGGGCAGCAATAAAAAAATCAAAGAAGCAGTTTTTTTTCTTCTCTTCTTCAAAATTTTTCCCTGTAGGATTATTGCAAGGACGTTGTATAAAAAAATTTTGCTTTTCACGAATTTACGAAGAATTGCGAAAGAAGGGGAAAAAAGGTTGCATTCTTTTCGGAACTTATTGCAGCGAGAAAATACAAAGAATGTAGAGAAAAGGTTTTTATGGATTTGAAAACATTCTGCGTGCAATTATGTCGATTAACAACGCGACAAATCATTTTTTACGTGCTTATGACTCACTACTGCCCAACGAAGATGATGTAGTTTGGCTGTGCTGTAAAAAAGTATTTTTTTTTTCTGCTCCTTCGAAATCCAAAAGAATGCGTGTGCTTGTCCATAATATTTTTTTTTTGGAACAGACGTAATATACTTAAACGTAGCAAGGGTGAAAGACGTCCTTGGTTCAAGGTTATTGTACCCCTATATAATATTTTTTCAGCCCTGCTCACCGCTCATATTCCCCAATAATGGAGACATAGTGTGAGTATTGAATTCTTTGTGTGGTATAAAAAATATATGTAGCAGTTGGGAAAAAAGGAAGAGACTGCTTATTATGCTTCACTAACAAGGTTTAGACCTTCCAACACATTTTTCTCTCTTCACTTCTCTCAAAAGTCTTGTCAGAGTTGTCGATCCAACAAAGGACAATAATATTATGCGCTGGAATGTCTTAATGCTTTTTTCCCTTAGAGTCATATCAAAATCTGAATAACACTACGGGCGAGCATTGATTCCACGCTCAAGACTGGAGGGGAAAAATGTGTGCGAGGAAGAGGAGAGGTGTAAAAGCATTTAACAAGTTTCGAAAATATACTTTTTGAATAATCCTCTTCAATCCTTCATGTTACATCGGTCGTCACTGCTGTCTTATCAATTCTATCATTCAGCTGTTTCTGCTCACTCGTTTTTTATTGTTATCGCTCCTGGGTTCTGTTGTTGTGCGTTTCTCTAAGCTCTTCTGTATTATTAACTTGGCATGGAGTTACGTTAATTGATAAGGTTATTATTGGCTCGTTGCATGGACACAATATACAAATGAGGAATATAATTTCCTCGTATTAAATTCCATGTTAATATTCACACAGTATACTTTTAGTTGTTAAGAAAGGTCCATTTTAATGAACTTAATTCTTTGTATTATGGAGCAATCTGACTTTGGCTTGTAGTTATTAAGAAAGACGGAGGACATGCAGAGTTTTTCTTTTGGAGACCTCGGTGATATGAAGAGCCTCAATAAAAAAATGTTGAAACGAGTTTCGTTGGTCTTGATGTGCACATCAGAATACGTTTTTTCATTTATTAACGGTGATGAACAACATTTTCTGTCGTGAGTTTAAAAGAGGATTTCTCACTTATGTTCCACGTTTCTTTAGCTGAAACGTATTCGGATGATTCGTTTCATCGAACAAATTTCGTTTTTGTTTCAAACGGTTTTTTTTTCTCCTAAAATCTCACAATGACAAGGTTAATGGTGTTGCATTGTGCCCAAGTTCATTTTGAAGAAATTCATACATATTTTTTTGTACAAAGGTTATGCCTGTTCTCTAATTAGGTATATGTTACTTACATTACTGATGTGGAATGTGGGCAGGAAAAGAGTTACGAAAAGGAGTTGGAGATGGTGTGCCTAAAATGTTGAATGAAACTATTATCGGGTTTCTTGATGGGTTAGAGTGGAGCAGGAGCAGCAGCGGCTTCTCTTGAGATGCTCATTAATAAACCGTTCCTTTGTCAAACGAGAATGAAAAAATAAGTACATTTTGTTTTATTATTTAACATTTGGCTCGGACTTCACCATCGCATATTTTACGATGGAAAAAGATCGGTTGCAATGAAAAAAAAGCGTTTTTTCTTTATGAAGGAGGAATATTTATGTTAATATGGATGCAAGTAATAAAATATTTTTTTGATGTTTTTTTCTTCACAGATGGAAAAGTCTGAAAGCAGGCAGACGCTATCCAATTCATCTACTCCAGATGGAGAATTTACAGATCTTATGCACGGGACTGATAGGTAAGTGGAAAAAAAAAACTTTTCTTTCGTGTTTTGAGATTCAGCGACTGTTATTGTAAAAATGGCCAACTGACGTCGCCACAGTGAAAGGCTGCTGCGCGTACATATTCTGAATGAATCCAACTAGGTTTCACCATTACTGAAAACCCATTCGCTTCGGTGGAGAAGTCGGTGATTGAAATGTATTTGACATTGGATTGGAAGTCATGTGACCTTTACCCACTACGATAGAAACATGGTTCACATATATATTTTTTCTCCTTATCAATAATATCCAATATGAGTGCCATATTATATGCACTACATCCTCCATAAGCAAAAATGAAAATATTTCTTTCCAATAAGCTAATTTCTTATGCATACATAAAAATTTGACTGCGTAGTCATATTGATCAACCTTCACATAGTGACAATAACGAATGAAAAGTTGAAGAGAGAGAAAAAAAGCCACATGCCATGGCGTCGCCACTTGTTGACAGAGTCATTTATGCCACGACGATGATGTCTTGTCTTCTCTCGTACAATTGGAGTCTTATAACCGACATTTTCTTTCAGATGAGGGCAGTCACGCATTGCATTTGCGACGGACAAGCATGCATACCTCGACCAATAAAAAAAACATACTCTGATAAGATTCACCATTACAATGGTTTCCGTACACAACCAACATAACGTTATTGTTAGTCATTCTGTCAAGAATTACATATAAAAAATATAGGTAGGTAGGTACAATACAGCAAGAGACCAGAAGAAGAATGATAACGCCGTCGTAATAATATGATGACTATAGTGAAAAGATGAAGTGAACTTGATTACACTATAAACCATGATTAAACGTACTACACCTTGAAATTCTCCTCAGCTAAAAAATCACAGCAAGAAAGCCCCATACAAAAAAAAACAATGAATGAATCAAAGTTAGAAAAAGAGCTCAGGTATGAATCAAAAGAAGAATGTTATGTTATTTTTCTTTTAAGTGGTTCCTTTTGCGAAGCAAGGAATACCGTGAAAGAGTGCTCAGTGAAGACACTTCTTTTTTTTCTCGAGAAATGTATTTACTTTATGTCTACAGAAATCTCTGTGTGCATATTATCCTTGGAGGTAATATATTAATGCAGAAGTATTTTTTTTCTCTACTATCGGGCATATCATTTTGCATAGTTTTTCCATAAACGGAGTTTTGGAGTTTAGGAGAAGTTAAGAAGTACAAGTTTACCCCGGTCTTCTTGTATGTCTTCTGAAAAAAAAATCATGAGGGTTGATCATCATGTGAGATGATGAGGATGATGATCAAGTTGCAATTGAGAAGAAACAGCTAACCACAAGCGACAGCTGTGGTGGCTCTTCTGATATTCATTCTCTCACTCAGTTTTGCTTTCGTGGTGAGGCTTGTACTTTCAAGGAAGAAAAGTCGTTACCCTCCACATTCGGTATGTTGTCTCGTCTTTTCTCGACTTCTTAATAAGCTAAAATGTAAAAATATTTTTGCGTGAGGAGCGAAGAAAAAAAAACCTTTCTTCTGGTATTTGTAACCCAGCGAGTTTTTAGTGAATTTTTTGTGCAGTTAATGATGAAACATTATATATATCCATTCACTGCTTCTTACATCACAGGACACACATTATTTATTATTGTTATTGCTAAAACTTTTTTTCCCGGGAGAGAGTGTTTACTTCATCGCGCTCTCCATAATGTGTGTCTAATCCACCAAAACAGCATGCTACTTTTACCAGACACATTTCCCTATTATTCCACCTCTTTGTTTGATATATTTTTCGAAGAGAAAAAAAAATTGCAAAGGATTCTCAAGAAAAAAAATTGTTAGAATTGGATTTCCAATCTGACAGATTTCTTTCTTTGAGTGATTGAAGACTTTTTTCTGCTATGATTCACTCAGTCTTCGCAGTAGCAACCGAAAAAAATATCTAGTCGTCCTTTTTAACCTTTTTGAATGTTTATATGCTGGCCGAGACCAAAAATAGACCAATCAGGGCCGGTTTCTTATTTTTTTTCGTAAGAAATGGAACATTTGGCTAGATGATCCTCCACTTGTGGAGATCCACCTGAAAATTTATGTGGAATGCGTCTAAATAGATATATTCAAATCAAGCTTAAAATTCCATGAGGACGTTCTAGATCGTATTTCTCAGGAATCATATAAAGGTATCGATGACTGACGGATTGTATCAAATGGCAAAAAAATTTGTTAGAACAACCAGCACCGTTTATAGCATGGTTGCGTCTTTTTCTTGCAAAAGAAGCGAAACTGGATTTCATTGTCCTCAGTAATGACAGTTGTAACGATGATGATGATGTAATGGGTGTTTTCTGGTCAAATAGGAGACTCTAGAAAAAAAAAGAACGATGATTGCATGATCTCATACTTACTCTACAGATTACTTCTCTTTAGTGTACACTTATGATTTTACTTTGAGTATTCCGAGAGTGGGAAAAAAATGATCATAATTCTTTTTTTTTCTTTCTCTCTCGTCTTCTTCAACCACTTCAGTCATTCACTTTTTCCTGAAAGCTGCTGGTATAATTTGCTCCACTCATCTTGACTGACAGGAGATTTGCCATACGTGCGGTGCTCCTATGTCCCTGGTCACTTTTGCAGACATGAAAAAAACATTGTATAGTCTTGTTGTTGTGTTAGAAATACAGTATTGTATTTCTTGATAACAGCAGTAGCAGTCTATTTCCAGTTTTTTTGTTGTATCCTTTCATGTTACATTATTATGGTAATTGACTTAGAGAGAAGTCACCAACTGACAAAAAAATATAAAACATCGCAGCAGTACAGTTCATTTTTTTCTCCAATCTTCTGTATCTTTATTCATCCACTCGCCCATCCGTTTCGAAAAAGAAGCTTTTATCGTCCGTCATCAGATTTATGGGTTTCTTGAAGGAAGATGAGCACATGAAAATTGCCAGAGTTGTAATAGTTAAATAAGAAGCCATGTAATGGGGAGTTGGGAAGTTTATGGTATTATTGCCTTTCACAGAAATAAATTCTTCTCTCGCATCTCCGTGATTATGTTGTTTCAGGGAAGAATGTGTCTAAAACAATTTTTCCAAAAGTAATTGTTAAAAGTTTTTTCTTTCTACGAAAAGAATTAAATTCATGGGAACTACAGGAAGTTTTCCATTTTTTTTGAAGAGGTTGTTTTTACCTGAGCCGCATGTGCGTTTAAAATGCAGACCATTTTGCAATAGAGTTCTTCTTTCTAAAGACAAAAATTTAATATCATTCACTTTCATTCCCTCCGTTTCTCCAATTCACATGCACATTTTTTTTATAAAAAGAAAAGAAAATATGTGAGTTTTTTTTTCGCGGTGGTATGCCGTGTTCACGAACCGGTTAACGCACTTCTAACAAATCACTCCAATTTCCTTTTCTGGTTCTCTCCGCTCGTAAAAAATATCCGCCAGAGAGGATTATATATTTTGTTCCGAGGGGTTCGTTTGCATAAGAATTTTGTAAGGACTATAACTCAGATCTGAAAGCAAATAGATTTCACGAAGGTGATTCAACCATTTATAATTACCAATAAACTAGCTTGTGACCATTCATAGATTCTTTTCCACAAGATGGCTTGTACGGTTATATTTTATTCAGCATCCCATGCACGGAAAATTCCAATCTTTGATCATAAAATATGTCAGCACAATTCAAGAAGGTTGGCCCCATCATAATCCGTTTTGGGGTTTTGCCTAATTTTTTTTGTCATCGTTTTCCCTAATTTCACTTTAATTAAAATGGTTGCTACTAAAATACCTCGTGTACCGTTAAATATATCTTGCTTTCCTCGTTGGAGTAATAAACTCATCATACTTCTTCTCCTCAGATACGCCTGATTGAACAAGAGAGAATTTTTTTTTCACGAATGCCTAAAATGTTAATTATTTAGTGCCGCATTCCTCCTATGGAAGTTTTTTACGGCCACATTTAAAACCTTCTTATTTTGGCTAGCCAATTTCAATTTAGCACGGCTTCGCTAATAAACAATATCTTATGCTGGTGGTTAACTATGAAATAACGTATAATTGACATGAGAGTACGGATTCAACGACCACGCTGTATCCCAAACAATGATACACAAAAAAACCATCCTTAACTTAAAGGACAAGATAACGTTTACTTACCATTTTTTTCCTTCATTATTCTACCTGTTTTTTCCCATACCAAATTTTTAATCCTGCTGCTGCTGCAAAAAAAAAAACCCGGTACGAATATAATACCTTCATTATTACATTACATATATCGCTCATTCGTGATCGTCGTGTGTTGTTCCTTCTCATCTTGTCAGGCTGAGGTTTTTTTTTAATTCACGCAATTATTAAGTTGCAGCTGAATAGATTACTCCATCGAGTTAAAACCAAGACCATTATTCTCCTCTGAAAAGAGAGAAAACCACTAGATACTTTTATTATATTCTTATTGTAAAGATAGATATATGCACACACACACAAGCCTTAATAAAAAATAGCTTGATAATGTTCAAATGAGCACAGAAGTGGATGAACTATGAACTTTTTTTTTCGAGCAACTCTTAAAAAAACTTGGTAAGTGTTGTAGTAGCAACATATCCTCAACAATACTGTTAGTTAGTACGTCTACAAAACTTCTGTAATAATACCAGCAATAATAATAACCCAGCAGAAAGATAACCTTTTTTTATTATTTAAAATGAAAGGAAAAAGAAAGGATGATTGTGAGGCATGCGTGAGATACGATACGCCAATGTTATGGTATCGTCATCATCACATATGCCATGTGTAATATATGTGTTATGTGATGGTTTTAATCATCTTCATTACTATTCAGCTGGGTAGCTTCCACATTACACTAGAGTGTGGCTTCACTCACAGATAAAAATGAGAAAGCAATAATTGCGAACTGAGAGAGTGTGACCACTATACTAGAGGAAAGCAAACGGACCTTTTAAACAATTCACTATCACTTCCCATTTTTGCAAAAAAAAAACATGTGCTAACTGCCATATACTGTCATCTTTTGATAGCGCCAGTGACCATATCAGAGTTTAAAGTAGTTTAAGATCTGTGTATAGTGCACATATGTAATGAAGCATTTCAAAGGAGGATGTGTTGTTATGGATCAGCTTCAGTTTTAGTAATCCCCTTTTTCCCTATTATTATTTTTTATTAGCTCTTCTCATTGTCGTCGCACGGTCAATTGCTGATACTTTTGCTTTGAAAGCAACTTCGTTTTTATGGACTTTTTTATTGCAGGAAAAAAAACCAAAGTGTTTTGCTATTATACAAACGTACTTATAATAATAACTCCAGCTTCTCAGATGAGCTTATGAGAAGGTGCGCTGTGAAAAAGGAGTTGTGAAGAAGTGAAACAAGAACAATTGTCAATTTGGCAATTTGTCATTATTTTAAATTTCACTTGCAACTTACATCTCTCTAAAATCTAGGCATGTATTATCCTGTTAGGAAAAAAAAATAAGTAAAGCGACTGTCAGCTTTGCCCTTCTTATTAAAAAAATTGAAGCAATGTTGTCAACCAACGTGACTGAATTTTTGCTAATCATTTGCTCACAATGAGAGAATGACAACATGTCATGTATTTTTTCTCGACCTTGTCAGCCATTACAACGTGCTAAAAGGTGAAATGTTCAGTGCTGCTGCTCAGAGTGTGTGTCGATGTGTGTGCGCCCAGTTTTTTTTTCAAAATGAAGTTGTATAAATTACTTTGGAATTGTTATAATGTCTTAACTTTAACTTCTTTTTTTTACTAACACTAATTTACAACAATGGAAATTCATCAGGAGTTTTGTGAGACAAAGTGGAGACGTGTATGCACAACAACATCATTTTGAACACGTAAACAAAGGAAATAACGATATTATTATTCTATTCTTTGTCACAGAAAAAAAAAAGTTTTCCGGCAGTCCTCTCTGAAAGCAAATAAGCACCCATTGAAAGAAAGAAGAAAAAAAAATGGAGCGCATTGTGACTTAATAATAATATTCATAACAATAACACAATTATGATTTTTGAAGCTCAGCTTTACAAAAACGGATAGCTTCAACTCATCTAGGAACTAATTACGGCTTGCAAGACAAAATGACAATCTTTTTTTTTTCTCGAACAGAGTCATCAAACAAGACGCCTTCAGTTTTGTGTGATGTGAAAGCACCAAAAATATAATTTTCAATGGTGTGCATTTTTGCTCGTCTCATGTCTCCCTTCTTTTTTTTTAGATATGGGACAATAATAATTTAGAAGTTGCAATTTTTTTTCCTCCACTGCATGCATATCTTTAATTTAAATCAGTGTAATGGGTTGAGCCTAGTTTCATTTGCATTTTGATGTAACTATTTGCACGAAGAGAAGCAGTCATCCTTCGCTTGTCTATTTTCGTACTTACCTCCGTCGTCACGTCATCCTTATTGACAATCGCCAATTACGAGTCTGTCTTGTTCCGCGTAAATGGTCCACTTTAATAGCTGTACAAGAAGTGGCACGGTGGAGCGGAATAGTCCTTCCAAGTGCAAGACAAACCAATTGTTTCCTGTGATGATCGAATTTATTTTCCTTTTATTATCGCCCATACAACCCCACAACAACAACGCCACTACTATACTTAAAGATAGAACAAGACTATTAGTGTTATCATTTACTATGCACAGAGGAGAAGCAGACAAGTTACACGTTTACACGCCTTAAACGATTATTTAACAAAACTACTTGTTACATATTTGATGTGGCTTGACAAGCAACACCGTTGACACTACAGCTCTCTGACTTCATGAATAACAATTCAAGTAGAATGTTATCGCATTGTTATTATTCATAATGGGAGAGTTTATAACCGCATTTTTTTCTCGCTCGCCCCTTACTCTCCAAGTAAAACTGCAGCATTACACTTGCCCTTCGATATGCCTTCACAGCAGTGGTGGTGACTCGGTGACAGAGGAAACCTTCAAATTCCATTCATTCACAAAGTTAACAAAATAATATAAAAAACTTCATTTCATTTCGAGATTGCTATTTTAAAGTGCAGGTTGAGGTATGCATCTGTGAGCGTGCGTGCGTGTAATATTGTAATGGAAAACTACTAATATGGTCTTTTATTTCAACGTGAGCATTGAAGCTGTCTACCTTTTGGAACAATACAGTCGATTGATATAATTTTTTTTTATTGTGATCGAAGTTTTATTTTGGACTGTGATAGGTTGTAATGTAAGGTGGAAGGGAATATTAATGGAAATGTAATTTTTTTGGGGGATGTTAAGTGCACCATAAAGTTGTGTTCTCTTATCTACACCCTTTTATAACAATCCCATGGTAATATAATAATCATTTTTGTTGTAAATAGCTTGCGCTCCATACTTCTTTTGAGATGTGTGTGGTATGCACAAGAAATTACAAAGCAGGACATATGTGTTTTATCATGATTACAGTGGAAAGAATCTATTTCTTACTTTAGCCTGATGGCCATAAAAATTTGTTGAAAAGGGGTATGAACGATTTGTCTGATGAACAGATGTGAGCCTGAGTGAAAGGAAGAAAAGACGTCAATAATTAGACACAAATTTTGGTTTCTCCGGTGACCATACCATCATTTTTGCTCCTTCCATCAATTCCTGCGCAGATAAGAGCAGCAGGAGGAGGAATAAAAGATAAAAAAAAGTATTTTTTTGATACATTTTTTCATCCTTTTACGGTGACCATACCATCATTTTTGCTCCTTCCATCAATTCCTGCGCAGATAAGAGCAGCAGGAGGAGGAATAAAAGATAAAAAAAAGTATTTTTTGATACATTTTTTCATCCTTTTTTAAAGAGCTTCAATTGCATATCTATTGAGCAAGCATGGAGTTTTCTCCATTGTTGTGCAGAGTTATTTTGAATGCACCTCAGCTTTCAAGAATAATCATGTTCAGCTGTTGACTTTTAAAAAAATGTTGGCAAACCCCAGTGAGGAGCCAGTGTTTAATTCTTATTCTAGTCGTGGTCTCGCGTACCCTCAGACACATTTTTTCGAAGGTGATTACAGCTGCAGTGCGAGTGACTCGTGTGGATTGTGTGTGTGTCAAGTTTTTTCTTTCTTCTTTGGTTTTTAAAAACAGAGCAGATGTGAGAGAAGCTGGCTTCCTGTTGCACGAGCCGGGGCCTTTCCTCTTTATTTACAAAACACGTTCAACAATTTATGCGCACAGCCAGAGAAAATATTTCCCAAGTTGAGCACGAAACAACAAGGAGTATTATTTAGGTGTGTGTTGAAGCCTCTCGCTCGTCTCCCTTTTGCAATCTGCTGCCACTCAAAAAAAAACTCTCCATCTTTTATTTTTTTTTCTCCTCCTCTCAAGTTTCCAGTTAAAAGGACGAGCGCGAGGGCTGGCATATGCGGTTCGTTGAATGCTAAACTTGCTAACGACCCAAATACTTGAGAAGTTATTAGTGCCCGATGATGACTGTGTTGGGTGGTAAGGCTTCTGCTGCTGCTGATGATGATCAGCAGATGGATACGATACGACTAAATGTATAGGCCAAGATCAGTGTCAGGGCAGGAAATGAAAAATGTTGTACGTACGTAAACCTACGACGTAATAATAAAACCTATGTGTGATGATGCAGGATAAACCGGGGAGGAAAAGCAAGTTTTTTTTAAAGTGTGGAACACAATTTACAGCATGCTTATCCTCACTTCTTCTTCTTTAAAGCACACAGCTGCACCAGAAATTCCTCAGAAAATAGATGTGACTTTTCGGTAAAAAATATAATAATCTATTTTCACCAGAGAGTGCACCAATCATTCTGGTGCCGAGTAGCAGAGCTCTTCTACACACACCACTAGTTTTTTTTTTCAAATGGAGTCGCATGCAAATAAATGTGTTGTATTTCTATGAAAAAAAGAGACAAATTTTATATTGGTTTTGGTAAGAGGAGTAAACCAATTATTATTATTTTTTTACAGCGTGATTATCCTGCGGTTGTATTAGACTCTCGCAAAAAAATATTCCCTCTCGAGAAACAAGACACTTATAATACTTGTCGGTAATAAAGTGGGATAGGTTTCAATCTTATTTTTTCTTACTTTTGCTGATAGTTTGCCAACTAAACGCGTCAACTCTCAATGTAACGTTAACAGTGCGATTCACTTTATTGGAACAACAGATATAGCGTTACGCTATTTATTACTTGCCATCTTATTTCTAGTTGTGCCCGCACATCCATAACACCGAATGGATTATATTATCATTGCTGTCAACTTTTTTTTTAAAAAAAAGGCTGTGCATGCTTTGACTGCAGTTTCTAACATTAACTTGCGTGAAGATATAGTTATGAAGTTTACAGCCAGTAATAACTCACCACTCTTGCATCTTCTTTGCGTGCAGGTTTTTTGTGCACGAACGATCGTATACGTAATGTGCACATTATGCATGTGGGTGAGCAAATAATTCCCACCAAGAGAGAGAGAGAATATTTTTTTATTATGCCTACCTAGCTTTTTAAAAAAGCGTTTTTTTTCTGTGACGAGACCATGTCTATTTTTATGACGGTTGAGTGTTAGGGAAGGAATCCGTTTAAGCTGTTACGTTTTCTCTGTGCTCAGGCATGACTCTGGCGTTGAATTTGAAATGAACTGCATCACCTTTTTTTCTGTGCGCCAGATCATCGTGGTCTTAGTCGTGGTTTGGTTGTCTACCTTTGAAAAATTCCAACTAATCAGTTAACCAAAAGCTTCTGACAATTTTCTGTTTGTTTGTTTGTGTGGTGAGCAGTTTGTAGAAAAATTATTGCACCCAAAAGATAAATTATTCATTCGGCAAAAAAGACTGTTGTTTGTGCTAACGTATTTTTTAAAAATAAGTTTTAGTTCATAATTTTTTTTTCAAGTGAAGACCAGAAATAATACGCGCTCCTTTAGGCTTCTGTTTTTTTACCGATTGAAGTTTGTGTATATTTATTTTTTGCGAAGATAAAAAAAAGTTTAGTCTTTGACTTATGCATGATGCATTTGTGAAGGTGTAGTGGGGCCGCCAGTAATAAATAACATTGGGTATTATATACGATTCATAAATTCAGACGTTATCCTCTCCAAGATATTTCGTTTAAGGAGGTTCGTTTTTTTATCTATTTGTTATACATATTTTTTGCGTTGCAGTTTTCTAGCCCAACAACGTGTACCAAAAAAAAGATTAGTTGG
>JAHZNF010002241.1:0-33020 GCA_027744215.1 Troglopedetes dispersus
AACAAGAAGCATACAACCAACAACAACAAATTATCCATCGTTCAATTTCTAACTGGAACGGGAGCGTTCATGCTGCTCCTAATCATAATGGTAAGATGTGGGTGTGTGTCTAAACTATTTTGGAGCGGCACAAAAAATATATATAAAACACTCTATGTACACATGTATTTTTTGTCTCTTTATTAGAGTGAAACTACAAAGTTTGGGAAGAAACGAGGGAAAAAACTTTTTTACGCCTTTTTTTGCAACAACTCAAAAAACACAAATAACCTATTTATGCCTCTTGTGCTCCAGAAAACAAAAACTTCAGAAAAAAAATTCCAGTACATAGTTTGCTCTCATGTTCTATGGTGCAAAAACATGAGTTAGTGTGGTCGTGTGCTATTATGAGAAACTCAAAAGTTTGTTTGTGAATACGAACCCAGTTACTTGAAGAAGAAAAAAAATGATTTTTATTTATTTTTATCTCCATAATCTTTTTTAAGATACTCACGTGTACACAATTTTTGTTTTGCTGGGGCTCTCTCTACGATGAATTGTGATGAGTAGTGTAGAGCATTTTCCCAAAAGAGTTTTAAATGGAGGAAACAAGGAGAGCAGAGAAAAGCGAAAAGGAAAAAAAACGATGAGCTTGCATTCTGCCTTTCCACTTTAATTCAGATCGTTTTGGGAGTACTTTTTTTTCTGGTGCTGCTTTTAAAATGGCTCACTTTTCACAGCTGGAGAAAAAACCGAGGAGGCAATCTTGCCCATTTTAGAGGCGGTGCAACTTTAGCATTTTCCCCCATTTATCATCTCCCTCTTGCACACAAATTGCTAAATAGTATCATTTTCATTTTTTCATTTCAAGGAACACATCAAATAATAAGAAAAAATGGAGCTAAAAAAAGAGAAAGAAGAAGGAACCCACAGAAGCGTGTTGTGGAAAGTAGAAATTTTACCCAAAAAAATATATATAATACCTACCCAAGAAAGAAGAAGAAATCTCTCGATTACATTACTTAATGGGAGCAACATCTCCAGAAAAGAAAGTGCTACTACCATTTCTGACTGACTGACACAAAACTACACTTATCTTTCTCTCTCTCTCTCTCTCTCTCCTCTTTTCTCATCTTGATATTAAAAAGGAGGTATGACGCCAGGCGGAGTGGAGGAGAGATGCATCAGTTTTCACCCACACACTTATCTTTCTCTTTCTCTCTCTCCTCTTTTCTCATCTTGATATTAAAAAGGAGGTATGACGCCAGGCGGAGTGGAGGAGAGATGCAT
Source organism: Troglopedetes dispersus (assembly GCA_027744215.1). Classification (NCBI taxonomy): domain Eukaryota; kingdom Metazoa; phylum Arthropoda; class Collembola; order Entomobryomorpha; family Paronellidae; genus Troglopedetes; species Troglopedetes dispersus. The sequence continues at coordinate 1,270 of JAHZNF010002241.1, forward strand.
CAGTTTTCACCCACGAAAAAAGAGAGGAGAAATACCTCAGCTGATATCCAGAAATGATAAATGATTTCTGGGCGGAAGTGGAGGGTCAGCTACACCTCTACTATCATTATTATTTATCTTATTTTTACTACTAAAAAGGTATAACCTTTTCCTAGTTTTTCCCTTGTTTCATTTTATTTTCTGTTCTCTTTCTTCTCTATGACGTGTGAGAAGCAAGAGCACAAACCCTGCCATAAATGAAAGTTAACAGGGCGCGTTAAATAAGAGCACATTTGAAGGCAGCACGGTTTTTATTGGATGTTACATCGATACTGACAACCATGTGGAGCAGCTCCGGCACAAGAAAAGAGCAATGCATTCCCAATTTTATTTTCCTCATATCTCCACTTTTATTTATGAAGGATGGCGCGAGTGAAACACGATCATGCTGCTTTGATTCCCTCACAAAATAAAATTCTCTCTACTGAGCTCAGTGGTGCTCCATTGCTTTTTACGAAATAAAAAAATATATACATATATACACATGTATGCACACAACATGCTTTGCATTTTCACTAATAATAAGAAAATAAGGATGGAGCATGCTTCGTGTCTCTCTGGCAGTAAAATTATACTAGGTGACTGCAGACCAAGACTTAAATTATATGAGCACATGATTTTATCGTAATACAATATTGGTCCCAGGGTATCTGGGCATAAAAATATATTTTTTGTCACGTCACATTACACATTTCCCGTCCTATTATATATTTAATGGGTAGTGCAACTTTGCTTCTAGACGTCTACTGCTCACGAAAAAATTATTTTTCCTTGATGTACATTTCCCAGATTACTCTTCATACCTTGACACAATCCATCTTTTTTCGCTCAAACTGCAAAAACCCTGCAGGATTCCCTTGTGCAGAGATGGCTCATGAGTCCAGAAATTATTTATTCTTGGCACAAAGCTCCTAGAACAGCAGATGGACAGACAAAAGCGCATTGTGGTCTTATGCCAGGTTCGTTGTGGGAGGGAAATAATCACGTTAAAATGTACGACCATATCCCACCCAGATTTTTGCATAAATTTGCATCTTTTCCTTGTTCAAATAAGGCTCACCATGCATCATGCACCACCACCAAAATTCACGTAATAATATTACCTGGTCTCTCTTTACTGCTTTCTATTATCATAAAAACCTTGCAACACTTGTAGTAGAATAACATCGGCAGAAAGACCACAAGCAATTGATAAGTGCATACGTTGAAGCTATAATGCACACAATGAATGAAATTCTTGCCGCATTTTAGTATAGTTGCTCCTCCTTCTAAATTCTGAAACGATTTTTCACAATTTTATGTTATGAGTATGCATTTTTGAAGGATTGCTGCGAGACAGACACACAAAGGTAAAACAGGTGACATCGAACTATGTAACATGTTCTCACCGAAAATAATGGTCGTGAATGAACGTGAACCATTATACTTTATTTTTGCACCACAGAACAGAAACACATTAGAAAGGGAGCCAGGCACCGTAAATCAAATCGCATTATAGAAAACTGGGAAAGTAGAAGACACACTAGACACATCAGGAGTTGGAGAGGAACACATGTGTGCAGTTTTTTTAGAGTACAACAGGAAAATAGAAAATTACATGTGCAGGCAACCGTTCACTCAGAATTCACATTCATTTAGACAGTTCTTCTACAATGATCCAAATATATACGTATATGTATACATTCATATACATAATTATTTGATAACCACGTTCCTTATGGTTCTTGAGTACTCATGTATGATGAGAAATTCTCCAATCTGACAAACCTCTCGCAAAAAACACGAGAAAACGCTTCCGCTCCTTTTTCACACAAAAAGCCCAAAATGAGTACTGCTCATTCTCCCTTTCACGCAGAACTTATCACATTGAGCGCGATACAAGGAGGTAATCGAGAAAACAAGGGCTGCCAGCTCTGAAGCTCGTTTCTCTTTATTCAATTTCACCAAACATTTTATTGCTAATTTACATTATCACATTTTTTTGTGGATTTCCCTTTAGAGAAAAAAAAACGAAAATAATGGGGTTCTTTTAATGCCTTTCACCACAGAAAATTTAATTTCTTTTCTCAGACTAACTAAACGCACGTACTTTGGGCCATCCTTAGTTTGACTGTCTGCACTTTTTAAACGTTTATTTTTTTTTTCAGAAAAATTACCAGAAAACAGACATGAACCAGTTTGCTAGTAATTTATGGACACACCTCATCCGTACGTTAGCGCCCGCGTGTGTTCATTATGGATTGATTGGAGCACTAGTTATGATGATTTCCTATAAATAATGACTACACTTTTCATTTCAATCATTTGTATTTCGATACGAAAATATTTTACAGAAACTCTAGAAAAAAAATCCAAAAATATTGTGAGTTGTCGCAAGTGAACATTTGGTGCGCCAATAACCCACAAAAATATTAAGTTAAAAAAAAAGTTTGTACATACATAAAAATTTGAGAACTTTAACAAGCTCGTGTTTAAAAAAATCCGATTTGCAGGGTTCTTCCGTTAGAAGATTACATATCAAACACATTTTTTTCTTTAAGATCAACAACATCAGTCCCATCATCTCATTCTGAAATGATAAGCGTGTCTGGGAAAACCAGTCTGTAGTAGCAGTTTTGGTTTTTCTGGCAACACTTCAAAACAGTCGATCTTGAGCGGTCGGTGATTTTATATGACCCAAAACATCAGTGACTTGGCTTCATTAATTTCTTCCGCTTCTTTTACAAGATTTCAACATTTGAGTAAGACAAACTGCTCAGATGTTAAACACAAGAATATATACTACCACCATTAAAATTAAATGAGCTTTAGAATCAAATCAAAAGCATAAATAATTCATATATTCACAAATACAAATACGTTGGACAGATTACCAGGTGCTTATCACAACAAAACCATCTGGAATTCATTCGCTTAACTAAAATGGCTCCATATAAATGCAGATAAGGTTGAGAAATGGAAAGTGTCTACTGCGCATTTGCACCCGGATTGCTTCCTCTCGTTTCAATTTATCACGATTACACGAAAATTTACAACAGTCCAGAAGTGGGTATCGAGCCGCTCCATAATTACGACCCACGTCTCATCATCATTATCCTCGCCCAAAAGAACGATTTCCTGCTTTTTTCGGAAAACGCTTCTGTTACTCTTCATTTTTGTTCCCTGTTTTTATTCATTATGGGACATTAGAGAGCCATAAAATCACAGGAAGAAAAAAGTATTTAACGTAGACAAAAAACACACAACAGCAGCATCACCTCACTCCCGTCAAAAGTGATAACATCAAAAGATCGACTGAGTTAGTGAGATTTTCCCTTTCTATCCTCGAGCAACAAAAAACACACAAATTCATTTGCTTCTCCACCCAACCAACATTTATCACAGGAACAAAGCCACTCTCCAGGATTTTCCCTGTCCAGGATTTTTTTTTCAATCTCCACATGCACACACAGATAAGCACACAAGCATAAACGAGCGTATTAGTGTTTTTAGCCATTTTCTAGCAGAGATCTGCTATGATTTTTTTTGGAAAGGACGGATGAGGCCTATCTTTCTGTGAGATCAATGGTAAAACATGATATGATAACGGATTATAAAACTGCTGATGAGCGAGTAACTACACAAAAAAGGGAAATGTGTGGCCATATAACCCATCACTTTTTTCTGGTGCTGGTGGTTATGTGTGCCTACAGGAATTTTGTGGGGAGCAGAGATGCTAGTGAAAATAGGATTTGCTGTTGCCATTTTTCCTGCTTCCCATTTTATTAGTGCCTTTTCTCATGCTAAATGGTTCACTCTATATTTTTTTCGCACATGTATTCCCTTTTTATGCGACACAAAATTTTTTTTCTTCTCAAGTTTGCGAAATATTTCACGATAATGTATCATGTGCGGAAAACTCATGCAGATTTACCATTATTTTTTTTCGAGAGTGCATCCATTCGAGAAAAGGGAGATTTGTGAGCTCTTATAAACATATAAATAACCTTATCCACCACCCATCTGACATGTACCAGCAGTGGCACCAACCACCACCACCACCAAAACCAGAAGCCATAGCTTAGCAGTAACTAACAAGGAAGATTGAGCGCTCCGAGCATAGAAGTATAGGAAGCAGCAGCATCGGCACCACAAAAAAATGCACACAAGAGGTGAATAGCTATAGACACAAAAGACATGTATAAAAAACCTGAAAAAAAGTTTTTTCTTTCCGATGTTACAATTTTTCAGACTTGCAGCTGTTCTGCGGGCAATTTTTTGCGCAAACAAGAAAAACCCAGGATTTTAGTATTCAAAGAGGAGGAGGAATATTTTTTAAAGTAAGAAAAAATACTTGTGTCCATAAATATCCTCTCTCCTTATATATTTTTCTTCTTTGTTTTTCTCTCCTCCTCTTAGAAAAACATGTGACATTTTATGAGAACTGACGTGCCTGCCTGCACAGTGTTATAAGTTTTTGGTACTTTAGTTTTCGCTTGCGACTGCCTTTTTTTTAGATATTTCCACTAATTTAGTTTTAAGCCTGTTGCATAACGTGCACAATTCCACCCATCAACTTTGGTGCGCCATAAAATACAGAAAAACTTTTTTGAATGGCTCCGAGGACTTTTCAAGAAGACGAAGAAGAAAATGAAGCTTTTCAGTTTGAATCTTTCTTTCTTTCTTTCTTTTTTTCCGGAGCACCTGGGAATAAAACCGCACGTTTTTTTGTTTCTTTCTCACATAAACTACACATGTGCGCCCTAAATGCGATGGGTCGGACTGTTTACATAAATATACACGTATTTTGAGTTAGAGCAGCAGTGGTGATGGCGGTGGCTGCACATGTGTTGCTTCGCAGGAAGAAACAAAAAAAATGCAGAAGAGAACAAAAATTATCCTTTTTTCCTTCCTCCTGCTGCAACCAAAAATTCAAGGTGATATATGTAGTACCAAAAAAGCAGACACATTTTTACATCACTCTAATACTTTGTGTTCACAAAGAACGTGTAAAAAATGTAGAATCTCATATGTACCATGGTTGACTAGTCATGACAAGGCTTATTGCTTTTTCCTATCATGGGAAAGTAAGACGATTTTGTCGGAGCATTTATTTTGCAACATAGAAAGAACGTGCACACACGCAAACAAAAAAATGCAGCTCAGAAGAATAAAGCTTTTCTTCACACATCTATGTATAATATAGACACACCGCTATAGAAAATAAGTCTAGGTTATTTTATTTGTTCCCATCAGTCAGAAAAGAGAGAAAATTCTCTGAACCAAGACTATAGACAAATATTCTTTATCAATATGAAAAAAACGGTACCATTATTATTGCACACACGAAATCCATATCGGAGGAGGTATGCACATGTAATAATGATGATGATGACGATGATGATGTAAAACGGGGTCACATTATGATACACCAGGATTTTGACATGGCACACAAAATGGAAATTATGGATACAGGGAGGATAGACCTTCGCTTGGGGAATTGTGAAAGAGCTTTTCATTACAACCTACCATCTATAATCTCTTAAGCCTTTTGGCATTATAGTCGCACTACTGCCAAAACTACTTCTCTTCGAGCAACACAGCAAATGCGAAACAACAATACAATTTCTTTCTCTCTTCTCTCCGAAATTTCTTTTTATTGCACTGCACACATTATACTTATGTCTCCTGCAACATGTTACTACAATAGTCTTTCCAGCAGCAAAAGGCTATTATAATATTATTGTTATTATTACTTCACTTATTGACACGACATGAAGAGAGCAACAGAAAATTGTGTGCAAGCTTAACTCTATCATGTGAGCTCTCTCTTACACACACACAACTCCTGCCTCCATTAATAATTTCTCGTTTTTTTGTTTCGATCGTATTGCGAAAACGGTTTTATTTGTCGCAAGTCTAGGTTTTATTTTGGCGGCTTGGTTCGTGTCCAGCAAGGGAACGAATGTGATAAGGTAATAATAGTAAAAAATGAAGCAGAACTGTTAAATAAAGCAACTGTGACAAGCGGGAGCACTCCCATTTCCACTCACTCAGCTGCGGTTTACACTTTTGAACAAAAGAAATGGAATTTTTTATGTCGAAGAGAGAAAAAAAACCGATCATTATGAGTACTGCACTTTTCACCTTTCAAGAGAAGATATGGCTTTAATAATGAATGTATTGATTTTTTTACAGTTCAGCTCCATTTTCCCTACTTGACAATATCTTTCGTCGGGTCATTATTATTACTTTGTGATGTAAGAACGCCTTTTTTTAAAAAAGCAACGTCTGAAAAATTTTAAATGCTAAGAACTTCATGGTTGAAACTGGTGCGTAACAAGAAATATTATTTCTTGACTCACAATAATAATCTTTGATAAGCGCATTACGAAAAAAAATCCTTTAGACAATGTTTTGCTCAACAACCAATTAAAAAAACTAATGAGCAAGGAATTTACGAAAGGATATACATATTGAAGGAAAGAAATATAAACGCTTTGCGTTTGTAATTAAAATAGCAATTTTGATTTACAGGGAAAGACAGGAATAATAAAGAAGACGGAGAAGTAAACTTTTTATTCGAGCTTTATCTCACTTTCCCTCGCATTCAACAAATGAGATGGTACACAAATTAGAAGAAACTTACGTGCAGCAATTTCACAATGATGAAAAAAGTTGAGGAGGAGAAGCAGTAAGTCTTTTTCTTTCTTAAGCGTACAAAGAAACTATAGCCAAAAAAGCATTAAAAAATATACCTTATATGGATAACATATAATATTATGTACACAAGCACGCACACAGCTGAGCAGCTTAAACAAGGAAAAAAAATCTTTTCATCTTCCTTCTTCTCCATTCCGGAAATGCTCCAACAATGTTAAATGGTATTAATCTCCAGGAAGAAAAGGTAAATACTTGATGAGCCCGGTGGTGGAACAAAAATACAAAAAGTGTGCACTGGGAATACTTTCACGACTTACCAACTTTTTTTCCCTGATTATCATCCATTTCATCAGGAGAGAAAGTTATGTACCTCTGCTGCTGAAACAAAAAAAGAAGGAGAAGAAGGCAGAAGGCAATAAAGCGCTGCGTTGTTGTTGCTGGTATCATCGCTTCCCTTCAAACAGAAAGAAAGGACGACACACGAGCGAGAGAAAAGTTGTTGATATGTACAAACAAGAACAAAAAAAAACTGTGTGCGCGAGCTTGTGTGTTATCCAACTTGTTTAATATTCTTTTTATCTAATAACATGTAACTTTTTTTTCGTAGACATGGCTCAATTCCCGTCACACAGAATTTCTCGCGATACCACACTCCCGCTCGCCTTTTCATTAGATTGTGTTGAGGATACGAGAAAGAACTTGTGGCGCATGAGGATAACCCAAGCAATATTGGACTGCTGTGTGCAATATTATTACAAGCAAGATAGTAGTGAACTAAATAGCCCTGTACATACGTATGTAATAATAAAAGAAAGCTTTTCTTTTCGGACACAATGGACAGGTCCGTCTATGCAGACATTCCTGATGTCCAATCACGAGAGAAAAAAAAATCGACCAAACTGAGAACCAACAATGCAGCAAAATAATAATAATAATGGACACGTACAAAGGTAAGGAGAGAGAGAGGGAGAGTGCAATACTATGACCGTGACCGTTCCCTGTGCTTTCTTTATTTACCTGAGTCTTGAACCCACTTTTGTGTACAAAAAGAAAGAACAAGTTCGGTACAATAATCTTTCCTGATACGAATATCACCAGGATGCATCCCAATTGCTTCGGGATGACCACCACGAGAGAGAGAAAGTGTTTTTTTAACAATTCAACCAAAAAAACCAAATTGTTTTCTCTTGTCGACAACATGATTCATTTCCCTCTTTCCTTCCCAAATGAAATATACCAAACAATCCTATCTGCCCAATTTATCTCAACTAACGATGGTCACATGTTCCTCACAAAATTCCTATTATTTCCCTGCTGCGCTACCTGAAGATTAAACATGGAGATAAGCTCCCTTAATTTTCAACATACGAAATAAAAAGAAGAAAAAAAATATATATACAAGCATGTTTGATTTTGCTTTCCCTTTAATTTGAAACATGGATTGGGACCACTTAAATCCAAAACATCCTCCATGAATATATTATAATCATAATCAATTTCCCCTTTCCTCAGCAGAAAAAAAAGAACTCGTAAAGGGACCCACCACTGTGATGAAACGATCGTTATGCAAGCTTACCTTCTAATCAAATGCATAATACATAAAATAATCGTTTCCAATAGATTCTGATGTGTAATTTGGTGGAGCTCTCTGATAACATATAGGTTCGTGGAACTCGAGAAAAAAGCTAATGCTACCTCGAGAAATGAACCTCATTCCTCCGGAGAAGACACATGAAACCACATTTTGCCAAAGCAGAACAAGATTGACTCATCCATGCAACGTGATCATAAAAAACGATAGGAAAGTCGATATGAAAAACTCACCTTGTTATACTCTCTTTCGACTGACAGCACGTGATTGCCGAGTAATATTTCTTGTTTGATATCTTGATAACTCAGGCAGAATGCTTTTCTCTATGTGTGTTTACAGCACACACAAACACACAAAATGCGTCTTTTTCCTATGCGTAGAGAGGTGTGTTTTTATTTGTATTTTGCATCCATGTTTACTATGTATGTGGAGGAGAATGTTTTTGTGGACACACTGCCAAAAAGAGAACTTTTCTTCGAGGAAATAAAGTTTGAAATAAGTGAGGAAGTGAAGACACCAGGTTTTTTCTTATACGTTTGTGAGAAAAAAATTGCTTGAGTTTTTTTTCTGCAGAAATAGCTCAAATTTCCCAGCTAATTTTTTTCTTGGCTAACTTCCCTCACAATTGAGTATTTTCAGAGTTAGAAAAGATAATGTTATATAACAAAGTTTTTTTCATCCAATAAAAATATTTTTGGCAGCTGGATAACCACAAACTTATTGACTGACAAGGACAAATAAGAATGTGTACGGAGCACGCAAAAAAAGTTGAAAACGCTCTTATCTTGATCTGATGATGAGCAGGGATAATATGCGTGCGAATGTGTTGTGTGTTCTCTTCACTTAAATTCACAGGCAGATATATTTATGGAGCGAAGGTTTTCACAAAAAAGGGAAACAGCTGGGAAGCTAAGAAAATTTCACTCTTAAATACCAAATGAGATAGGACAACACGAGAAAAGTGGCCAAACACACGCATGTGAGAGTGGACACAACTAATAATTTCGGATTGTCAACAGAAAATTGCACTCTTCAACTTTCACTTGTTGTTTTTTTATTTGGTGCAATTTACAACTTTTTTTCGGTCTTGTTACTACCTCGTGTTACCACTTCATAGTTGTAACAAGTATTATTATGAAGCGTCATCACAACCACTACCACAGCATTGTAGTTCCTAATGTTTCACCAAGCATGGGTGCGAACACACTGAGAAAAGAAGCCACCCGCACGAAACCTAAAGAATTGAAAAATTCAAGAGTTTTGGTTTCACCTTGTCGCCTCCATAATACGATTCATTAAACCAAACAAATTCGGTTCGTTGCTCAATGTCCTCTGAAAAAAGGACAATTCCGCCACGTAGCAAGCATAATCTTTATTGTGTGTGTGCGGAACATAAATAAATGTTCTTTTTTAGAGAAAAATCCAAATTTCAATCAAACTCACTTTACATTTTTTTCCGACACAAAAAAACGTGAAAAAATTTGTGCAAACTTTTCGAGAATAAAAAATGATAAGAATGTGTCTTCCTTCCTTCGTTTTCTCGGAGACAGTTCAAATCCTGTCTCGCGGTAACAAGACCAAATCAAATTGAAGAGCACAAAAAAAACTGTGGTTACGTCTGCTGACGATCATCAACTGTGAATTCTTGACGAAGTGGTGGTGGCATTAGTACTGTTTTTTTGGTCGCCTCTCGCAATATAAAATATATATTTCGTGTGTGTGTGTGTGTGTGGTGACTGAGTGTGTGTATCCACTCTTTTTTTTCGTTCCTCTATTTTCTTCCACACACGCTTCCACTCTACCACTCACTCTCGTGCTGAAGCAGCAGCGGCTTTTTATTCTCTTGCAGCAACCCAAGTAAGTCCCAGAGTCACTCACTCACCAAACACAAGTCTCTCTTCTCTTCAGACTCGGTTCCATTCACAGAAAGGAATGGAATGCAAATGCCAAGATTCCTTGCTCCGAGCTTGAGAGTCACCCTCTCCTCTTCCACTCTTACTTTTTTTGCACACACACACGTTCCTTTGCTTGCAGTGAAGAAAAAAAAAACTTTTTTTTGGCAAACCTTTCTTTAGTGATATCCACTTTGTGGAGGAGAGAGGAGATTTCTTTTTTGTATTCTTGTTACATGCTTTTGTGGACTGCCATGTGTGTGTGTGTGTGTGTGTGTGTGTGAACTTTCTTTAGTGATATCCACTTTGTGGAGGAGAGAGGAGATTTCTTTTTTGTATTCTTGTTACATGCTTTTGTGGACTGCCATGTGTGTGTGTGTGTGTGTGTGAAAGAGAGAGAGAGAAGAGCTTCAACGTTTCTCTATGTTACTCTAAAAAAATCTTGGTGCCCCTCTCTCACACAACAGAAAAATATAGGATGGGAAATGAGAGGAAGCGATCTAGTAACAAAAACTGTTGATAAAGCACTGCCTCATCCAATATTTTACCGAGTTTTGTGTGTGCTCCCCAAAAAAAACTTTTCTCTTGTGCACACAGTCAACAAGCAAATGGGCCGGATATAGGTGTACAATTTTTGTGTATGTGTACACACACATACACACACACACAATCTCGCTACAAACGATCCTTGTTGGAGGAGTAAACCTAGGAGATTACAGATTACCGCACGAGATATTTTTTTATTTCATTTGCTTCCCTTTATTATTATCATTATTGAATCTTTCCTATAATAATAAATACTCCAAGGATATCAAAGCTAATGTCACACAACTGAGCAGACAGAGTATTACTAAGGAAAGAGGAAAAATAAATTGGTAGCAAAAAAATTTGTGGCCCATTTCAACATCGCCAAGAGGATATTGTTATACCTTCCTAAAATATAAAAAAGTGGAAATCTCCACCTCCGCCATTTTCCATGTCACTTGCTTCTTCACTCATTCACATTACCTTATCCTTCTCCTATTTTTTGCCCGGAGTCACACAATTCAATAAAAGTTCAATAACTACATTTATATTCCATTCATTCACAACTCTCAGGTAGAAAATTTTTTCCGGATTTTAACAACTCTTCCTTTCTTCCTTGTGGACACACATGATCCACTCACACATACATCAAATCTTGTACTATCAAGTCTCCAATATATAGTAACGAGGGAGGATGATAACCATGATGAAGATGATGGAAAAAGATACCAGGAGGAAATATTGCTCCAGGAAGAACACACACACACATATACACACACATATATCCACGTCTCCTTTCCATTCTTGCAATTTTACTCTTTTTATGCCACAAAAAATGTCTCGCTCACTACCAAAAAAGATCTGCGAAGGCAATACGAAAAAAAGTCTAAACTGTACTAGACCGTGTGTGCAAAAAAAAATTATTCTCTCCGAGAAAAATAATGCCATGTGATACACCAAGATCACAGGAGAGTATAAATTCTTGAATATATTTTGAGTGGTTGTATCGTGTGTCCTTTTTTATTTTCGGCGTGGGAGGTGCTCCGTATTAGCACAATCTACAAAGAGTATTGAAAAAATACACGAATCCTTTTTCCTCACGAAATCTCTCTTTTTTCCCTACACTTCCAACACAAAGTAAAGAAAAAACGGAAGTGGAACAAAGGAGTCAGAGAACGACATACATATATGATGATGGCATTTTTTTTTCTTGTGACAAGAAAGTAAAAAGAGACGACTTTTCACAAAAGCAAGAAATAAAACACACGTCTCCCAGCAAAAAAATGGGTGTATGTATTCTTCTGGTATGTTGGGTATGTGTGTGTGGGGGGGAGTTTGCTGACGGATGCCACTCTTTTTTCCAAGATAACATTCTTTTTTTTTCAAGGCGAAGATATGTGCAGAATTCTTGTTGAAGCCCTTAAGGTTGTGACGTTTTATATATTGTCCTCCTTCTTTTATTGATATACAAGAACCTTCTAGAAACAAGGGACATTATTGGTGAGCCCTTTTCTCTCTTTTCTTTCTTGAGTGGAGCAGAAAGCTACAATAACAATATTGTACTGCTCAGATCGAAAATGATAATAGTTGGGAAGGAGAAAAGAACGTGCTAACGGCATCATACTTACCAACTATATATTTTCATTTTGGCTGGATGGAGTCGGTGGAGCAGTGACTGCCATACCGATGGTGCCTTGATGATAATGAACTCGTATGAGATCTGTGTGTTTCCAAGTTGGCTATTTTGTCTCCAATAAATAGACCCAATAATAGGATCCAATAAGGTTTTCCCCAATATACCACTTTGTGTGAATGAGTGTGCGTCAAGCTGCTCCACAAAAAAGTAAATGCACACACGTTTCTCCAGACTTGATCGTAATGTACCAAGTTCCATAGATACTCATATGAACAACAATGCATTACATATACTTCATTCTTTCCGTCCCATATCTCCTTGCCTCCATCATCATTTCCCTTATCCCCCGAAAAGTCTCACACATGCTGCTCCTTTCTCAAAAGGGTTGCAGCAGCAACAGTGAAGGATATTTTTTATGTATTGGAGATGTGAGTGTGTGAGCGACCCAATCCACCATTTCTTATAATATATTTATCTTCTTCCAACTAAATAAGTAGCCAGGTTTATTTTCCTCCTGTGCATTTCCCTCCACTTTTCTCTAAGAAGCTTCCTAATGGGAACCAGAAATATGTGCTCCATTTTATTACACAAGTTAGCCTGTTGTACTTTCCTGATTCTTTCCTCTCATTAGGGATACTCGCAGGAGGAAAAAGTAAAATACCACAACTCAGCAAGCACACACACACACACATTTATACACTTTCTTTTTTTCACCAAGTTCGTGACCATCGTCATCTGAGATGGGTTAGCCGTTCTTGGCTTCACTTTGGCTTTTTTAATACTCCGCTCCATACTAATAAATAGTCGTGGAATCAGCATCCGCGTTTTTTTAACAGGAAATCAGAAGAAGAAGAAAAAAGGCTCTCCTTTCATTTCCACCATAGTCTGCCACATGCACACATAGAGACGCACACGAACACAAAGGGAAAAAATGAAATAAAAAAGAACCGGGCTTGTTAGCCCTCCTTTCACGAGAAAACGGAAAAGGAAAACTAGGCGAATCTGAGATGAGATACGTAAGACGGGACTGTGCGAGACGACGAAAAAAAAGAGAAAAAATGGAATCCTTAAGTGGCACCAAGGCTGCCACGCTAACCAGCCTAATACTATAAGTACATAACAGTAGTGAAGATTCGGTTATCTTGAAAAACATATATGGTGCACGAGGCGGCAATTCACGTCTATTTCTCAGGAAAAAAAATTCCAAGAAAATTCGCAATGAGCGGAAGCAAGATAAAGATGAAGGGAAACTTCGTCCTCCTGTTTGTTCTCGAGTTTATCAAACAGAGAGAAAAAAATGTCTTTTTTAGGTGCTGGTTGAAGGAGCGTATGTGAGATAATAAATTTCATGTGTATGTGTGGTGCATTCTGTATGCAACTGACAGCGCTGGCATTACTCTGATGGTCTAGATTTTTTTTCTCGAGAGAGAGAAAATATTAAACACACATGATTCCGAAAGAGAAACACAAAGTTTATTTTTTATTTCCAATTGCATCAGAGCGTTGATAACCCACTTTGTTATATGAACTAAGTTGGTTCACTCCTAACAAAAAAGTTTGTTTTCCACTTTTGTTTTTTTTTCAGAGAAAAAGTCAGAGTATCAAAATTTCGTGATAATACTCATATCGGAGAAATATAACAAATTTGCAGCTCATCTAAAAAAAGAACAAGAATCGATACAAGTATAGTTTTTTTTAGTTTCTCGATGATTTTCCANTCAGAGCGTTGATAACCCACTTTGTTATATGAACTAAGTTGGTTCACTCCTAACAAAAAAGTTTGTTTTCCACTTTTGTTTTTTTTTCAGAGAAAAAGTCAGAGTATCAAAATTTCGTGATAATACTCATATCGGAGAAATATAACAAATTTGCAGCTCATCTAAAAAAAGAACAAGAATCGATACAAGTATAGTTTTTTTAGTTTCTCGATGATTTTCCATCGGAGCTATTTATCTTGCATGAAATACAAATACAACCGGAGAAATTTTTTATGCACACATGAGCCGGAGAATCGGGAGCAAAATTCCATAACCAAGTGTTTTATGTTCTTTTTTTTGAGCGAGCATCAAAAAGAGAAGGAAAATATATGGTACAGCATAATTTATAAAGCACAGCAACATGTCCATCCGCTTTCTCTCTCTCTCTCCGAGTGAGCAAGATTGTAATAATATGTAATGTGTACATAAAAGAATGTACATATTAGATGATTTGTTATGTACGCATGCATACTTTCCCTCTGCTGGAATGCTTGTACGCTTTGACATTTGGTAAAATTCGCCCGAGAACAAAAAAATGGGGTCAACTTGTTTTATTCATTCATTCTCTAGTTGGCGGCAAGTATCACAAAAAAACTGTGTGTGCACATATATGTAAGATGTTACCGCGATGTGTTCCGCGCGGACATACCAGAAAGAATAGTCAGAATGGAATACAAAATATTACTTTGCGTGTGCAACCATGTCCCGAACAAAAAAAAATCCCTATCAGGACGAGCGGAACATACACTGCACAAAATATAATTTTCCTTCCCAGGCCATTTCCCTTTTCCTGTGTGCAAAAAAATTATGAAGGAAGAAAAAAATTACACTTTGGAACAAGTGCACTCCAGATTTGACTATTATTGCCAACAAGTAAATACATCTGTACGGAAAGCACGACTGTGTGTGCACATATATGTAAGATGTTACCGCGATGTGTTCCGCGCGGACATACCAGAATGAATAGTCAGGATGGAATACAAAATATTACTTTGCGTGTGCAACCATGTCCCGAACCAAAAAATCCCTATCAGGACGAGCGGAACATACGCTGCACAAAATATAATTTTCCTTCCTAGGCCATTTCCCTTTTCCTGTGTGCAAAAAAAATTATGAAGGAAAAAAAATTACACTTTGGAACAAGTGCACTCCAGATTTGACTATTATTGCCAACAAGTAAATACATCTGTACGGAAAGCACGGATATTCCGTCTCTTTATTACCCGTATGTATACTTTCAAGAAACAGTGATGATAATGTTACTGCTCCTGCTAATATTTTTTATCCTTTTTAAGATAAGCACTGTGTGTCTAATATTATGTACACATACGCACTAATTGATACAGCACGGTTGCCTGCAAACTCAAGTATTTCGTTTCGCTTAATGTTTACAGTACTAATGATAAGAGTTTCAGTAATATTATCAAACATGGATAACGTCTGAATTGATGTTATCAAGGAAAAAATGTTTTTGTTATAAAGAAATATCACTCTATACTCACAAAATACTCCGTGTCTCCAAATACTTGTTTCTTCTCCTCTTTCCCACTTTCACTCGAGAAATAAAGTACTTCTGCACAGGTGGCTCCGGGAAGATGGGAGCAGCAGCGGGTAAAAAATAATAATAGACAAGCTTTTATAGTTTTACAACTACAACAACAACAACAGCAATCCTCCGTCCGACAAGATGTACCAATGAATGCTCCGACGAGCCACTTAAGATACCTATATTATTGTTGGAAACTTTTTACTTTACGATATGGAACTAATTCCTCAAAAACTTCCTTGCCGTTTGGATTACATTCTTTATTTCTGTGCTTATCCAATTGTGGTTCCGGACCACACAGACGAGTGCATGTACCCATGCTCTCCATACACACGAGAAAATATTGCTCCTTATTAAACCCAGGAAACGGACGTACACGCAAGTACTTTCTTTTTTAAAAAAGAAGTGAATCAAATGGGATTCCATTTCTCTCCAAGTTGCACACCATTTCTTTTTAGACACTTTAGATAACTTTTCACTCTCCCACGCCGCCGCAAATTCCCATCCGCTGTCACTCCTACCGCTCCTTATCTTCTTTTGGGTACCCTGAAAAGAATCCCTCTTTCTCAAACTCCTGTTCCCACAACATAGCACAGAGAAGCAGAAATTTATTTCCTTAACTAAACCATAATTCCATTTCACCTTTCCAATTTTATTTTGAAAAGGAAAAGAAATTTTTTTGGGAGTTACCTGACCACAAGCAAATTCAATACATAAAACGCACAAAGTCACTTTTCCCCTTAACTTTAATGCATCATTGTGGCAAACAGTTGCTGGTGATTCCCCGAAGAAAAATAAAATATATGTATAAAATAAGGATTTCTGATATTTCATTGTTTATGTAGGTCAGGGTAAGCAGTGAAAAAATGGAAATGGCGAAACCATCCACGAAAAGACTTGACGACTTATAGTACAACAGATACCTCCTGCTTTATCCTGAGAAGTCAGTGGTATCCAACAAAGAAGCTTGAAAAGATGCTGAGGCATTTCTCCTGCACTTTTTTCTCCAGCGCTCCAGCCACTTCTCTGCTGCTGCTGCTGCTCCCAGTCCACCTACTTTTCATGGAGTTTCCTTCCGGAGGCTTTAAAAAAGCTAGCGCGAGTTTCTACACACTACTCCCATCATTTTCAGTTTATCTTCGTGTTTTCAGCTCAACAAAATAAAATACATAATAAAAAATGTGAAATAGAGGCAAGAGTACAGATATATGGAGCAAAGGGAGATTTGGGACTTGTCTGAAGGTCCTCTTCTCCTCCAACATTTCCCCTTTTTTTCAAGTACGCAAGAAGTGAGGGAACCATGAAACACCCAGGAGTTCTCTCCTTTTGGCATGTTCTTCACACACACATACATTCCTTATCATTTCCTCATCTCCTGGAAATGTCAAAGAAAAAGCGGAGAAGGAGAGGAAACAGCCAAACACCATTTTCTTCACACACACAAGCGGCCAAAAAAAAGAAGTTGAAGAAGGAAATAACAGTCTATTAGAAAAGAGTATTGGTGCACCTAACTAGTTTCTTTTCTGAGAATTGACACAAAAAGGAGAGGAAATTAAATACATGTGCACTTTAATACCAGAGCGTGCACAGCCAAACAGAAAAAAGGAAAAAAAAACCTTGTTCAAATCGTATTCCAATGCTGCCACAACAAGTTGAAGTGAGGGCCCTTACGACTGGCAAAATGTGATAGGAACGGAAAGATAAGGGAAGGCTGATGGAGAAAAACGGAATGATAAAAAAATTTATTGTATATTTTTTTCTCTCCCCTCACCAGACGATGGTGGTTTTCGTGGCCGCATTTGGCCACAAAAAAGTGGTTATACACGGAAAAAAGATGTGCTTCACTCTAAGTGCCTTCATTTCAAATTAGGAAGCACGAGTATTGGATTCCCCACTTTTTATTTTGTTGTTAACCTCTTTCATTCCCAACAGAGTTGAAATGGTGGACAGGTGATGTGGAGCAAGAGACGCTTTCAACCAGTTTTTTTTTCGATTATTTTTTTGTTGAGGGTCGGTCCGAAAAAAAAGTTAAAGTGAGTGGTTCAACCCGACATGAGATTTTTTGCCTTTTATGCTCCTCTCTCCAAACCCACCATTCAAGTCAACCTTGAATGGCAGCAGGCTTTATACCAAGAAATGGCTGAAAGAGGGGAAAGGAAAATTGAGCAAGTTTTTTAAAAAATATTGTTATTATTATTAAACGGAGCTCCTTTTAAGCGGTCTGCTCAAATGAGACTGTGGCTCCAGTTAAATAAGCCAAAGCTGCCGCAGCAGCTCCATTATTATCCGTCTCCCAAGAAAAAGGAAACTTTTTGCGCAACTCAAAGAGAGAAGTAAACACACCGGATTTGTTAAAAGGAGCTAAAGTGGAAATGGAAAAAGTAAATGAATGAATGGAGGACTGTGCTTGAGTAAAAAAAAAGTGAGCAGCGGTGGAGATAAGGCTCCGCTGATCTTGATATGTGTGGACGGAAAAAGATTGAAGGAGAAAAGTAAGTAAAGAAGACTTTCTCTCTTCTTCACTCAACCACGCCGACCACACAACCAAACCTGAGAAGAATGCATACAATTTTTTCTTCGAATATAAAATATAAATATGTATATATTTTTTACACTCTTTCATTCATTCACTCAAAAAAAAAGTAAAATTCGGAGGAAAAGGAGCAGAAGCGCAATCATTCGTACTCATCAGGAAAGATCAAGAAGACAAAATGAGAAGTGACTGGAGCACCAGAGAGAGAAAAAAGATGGATAAGCTAACTTTACTTTTCTTTCTCTACACTTTTTTTTCTTGACTGAAACGTCTCCCAGAATTGCATGTGAGCATGCATCCATCCATCTTCCGACTCAAAAGAGGAAATAATATTGCAGACACAAAAAGGAGAAAAAATGCGCACACGAAAATACGCCAGACATACAGAATTGTGATGAAGGCTTCCAGGAAAGAAAAAAAAAACTTTCACCACGACGGTACCTCCATCAATGATTTTTTTCTGGCTTCCATCCTCCACAGTATTATTATTTTTTACACATCAGGTTTACGATCGAACAGCTTAATTTATTTCTGTTGCTCTTTTTCATCTTCGTTAACCGGATCCACTACTCCGGAGTAAGTTGTTTGAGTGGAGTGGAGTACAGGAGGAGAAGAAAACTGACTCCATTTTTTATTCCGACTTCGTTATCCTCTTGAAAGTAAAAAATATCCTAGCTCTTTTGTAATACACCCGTAGCAATTTTCTCTCATGTCTTGTTTCTTCATAATACTTATCCTGGGTATTTTCAACAAGAGACAATATAACTTTAAGTTTGGTTAAATGAAACAAACATTCTCCTGTGTACGTACTTATTTTCTGTCCACACCAAAAAAGTCTGCTCGCTCTCAAGTGCATTTTTTTCTCAGTCAATATTTATTTACTGCCCACATGAACCAGGTAGGAAAAAACTAAAGTAGGGAACCGGCCATGATAAAAAAATAGTTGAGTTCATATTCTTCTTTCTCTATGTGTGTACTGTTTTGTGGGTCACACACCAATTGACTTTTAGGAAGGGACAAATTTATTTTTTGTCCTAGAAAAAAAGTGCAATAATACTTGTACCCTTCCTTGTAGGAGTAATTCCCTTGAGAATGGAGAAGGTGGAAGGAATCCGAGTAAAGAAGGATAATATTGCAAAGTAAGCAGAGATGAAAAAAAATTCTACAATACAAATATATATTATATTGTATACATACCTTATCTCCACGTTTTCACACACATCGGCTTAGGAAACATTTGCGAAGCAATCACAAGGTGATACTAAGATGACAAGGATTTGTGAACCCAGACGATATAAAAAGAGCAGAAATCACATCATCCTACCAGAGATCAGGTGGTGGTGGCGGTGTTGCTCTTCTTGTGTGTCCGGTATACATGTATATTTTATACCATAGTCTTGTTCTTTAAAGTGCTGCTCCATAAAAAAAATCTTGGAAGAAATTTCGCGCTGACTGGGATACATATATCCGAATGCACACACACATACACATTTTGTGAGATAAAAAAATTTTATGTTGGTTCTCCACGTTTATCCAATGCCATTAGTAAGCTTTATATTGCATATGTATTACCACTTTATTACAGGAAAGTGATGCTTTCTTGTAAGGATAACCAAATATGGAGAGGAAAAAAATCCTACTTTGAATTGCAAAAGGTTGCTGAGTCTAACCTTCTATGAATCTAGACATTTTTCTCTTCCTTCTTTATTATGATTATGGGAACAGCTATATATGCTTGCATGGCATTGGCACTCATACCCGAGCTTCTTCTCGGCAGGGGCTTTCCATTCATTCATTTATTTTCATCCATTCATTCTTTTTTTTCTGGAGCGTTCTTTTTCTTGAAATGAGCTCCACCATCCATTTCCCTTCTTGCATCACAGAACATACTTGTACGGAATGCAAGCAGGAGAACCAATAGAAGGAAAATTTCAAGGAAGAGGAGCCTCCATAATACTTCCAATATTGCCCATTCTCCACGATGTATTATGTGCATTATGCAAAAAAGCAAAGTGCTCTTTTTTTATGCGCACACATATAAAACTGTTACATCTCCGTGAATCTTACATAAGAACGGTGACGGTTTATGAGCTCTCAACGACCGAAACATTATTTTTTTTCTGTGTAGTTTTTTTTCTAGTAGCTATGTACAAGCAAGCAAAAAAAAGAAAAGATTTTCACCGCATTTGCATATCTCTTTTTTATCCTTCTCTATCGTCCGCTTTTGAAACGCTGCTTTTCCGCCTTCATATATTTTTAATAAATATCCCCTTTCCACTAGAGATTGCTGAAGAGAAGGAATAAAATCCGGAAAGGAAAAACGGAATATAATAGAATAAGCAAAGAAACAAGTACAAAAGCACCGTGAAGAAAGATGAGCAGGCTGCAGTGATGACAGCAAATTGAGCGTCTGTTTTTTAAAGAAAAAACCTTTTCACTAATTCTTACCACGAGTCATATGCATAGTAATGGTATCATTGGAGCATAATACAAAAGCTTTGGACCTGGGGTTTATCCTTAATACTACGCTTTTCTTTACCGTGATATTTATGTCCACGTTAAGTAGGCAGATAAATACTCAAATTCCTCTTCAAATAAAAAAGGAGAATCACCACGAATAAAAAAAACTGACAAGGGACTCTTTGGAATAAAGCGTAATATGAATATTATATTTCACGTGTTCACATTTGGCCCTGTGGAATATGCATTATATGGTAGATGTTTTGTGATGTGCCCAATTACCCTGCTGTATTTCATCACGCGACACAGAAAAGAACGTCATCAAAAGAATAGGAGACAAATTTGAAGTTCTGCTGTTTTTCTTTCTTCTTTTATATTCAGAGTGCACACATGGAGCCACCAGACCCATGGTCATCACGTTACACAAACAATCCTTTTATATTTCGTCCGGCGAAGTACTTTCATTCAATCAAATACTCACTAGTAAACTCATTCACTAAATTTTCGGAACTAGGTATTACAAAATAACCAAATCTGCAGTTCTTGTGCACTTTCCATGAATCAAAACTTTTGAATGGCTTATATATCTATCATATACGCACAACGCAGATGTAATTTAAACAGACATTTCAACAAGCTAAAAAAAACAAAATCCACAATGCAATTTATGCACCAATCCATGATCGAGATTTATCCACTATTCTTATTAATTGTTTAGATAAGATATGGATTTCCTTATGAATCTTATTCTTCCTTCCAAAAATTTCCTTTTTCTTTGTCTGTTGCTTTTCCTTCTGCTCCTCTTCCGTTTCTTTCTTTACCCAACCAACCACTCATCCGTGGCCATGCTCGTCTCTTATTTCTTTTCCCACCAAAAGTACGCCTTCTTAAAATCATCTCTCCTTCTCAATGAAAACATTATGTACCTCCATGTATTCTTGTGTATTTTCCTTGGAAAAGACATCACATCCGACATGGAAGCTCTGTAGTGTTTCTGTTGAAACAAAGTAGCGGACTTTCCCTTTGACCTTTTGCACTCGGTTTGTTGGAATAGGGCACTCTCCTTGTAAAGAAAACTTGTGGATGTCTGCTTGCTCCATCATACCACATGAAGCAAAAAAAACATATTATTAGTACAAATATATAAAGTACACATTTACTTTTATCAAAAGGACAGGAAAAAAGCTGCCCGCGCCAGTAGTGTACAGAAAACTCTCAAGAAAAACATGCATTATTGGGAACGAGGATAACTATGTATCCACCGAGAAGAGAAGAAAAAAAGGAGGAGTAGTAGTAAAAAGCCCATTCATGGAGTTTTACACACGACGAGTTCCAGCATCCGGCCAACCAAGCAGACACATCTTCTCCTTTTCCTGAGAACTTTCTTGCGAGCCTTTAACTAACTAAGGGAACAAAATTTCTCCTTTTTAGTAGAATGGACCTCACTCACTCGCTCTTCGTGTCCTCTCAACTATCAACTTCGCTACCTCCATTATTATGACTCTTACACTCTCTCTCTCTCTTTCGAAAAAAACCTAATTCAAGGAAAGCTCTTTCTCTCTTCACGTACGTTGGAAGGAAATTCGTGTTAGCAACAGTGGCCATCATGGTCATCATCATTTCAAGCTGCAGTGTTCTGTCTCTGAAAGGATAAAGTAAGTATCGCTTTTTTTACACTTTTCAACAAAAATAATAATGCACACACACACTTTTCTTCTTCGTCTTCAGAGAGCTGTGTTTTTTTTCTTGGCAATTGGAAAAACGTGTGTGGCGGATAACTCCCATCACCCCCGGACTCTTTGTTATTATTCTGCTCTCTGTCTTTGTTCAAGCAACCAAAAAGGAGAGGAGCATGCTGCGAATTTAATAGAAGCGGAGGAGTGACTTTTGCTACTGCGTGCTCCAGAGACTTCTTTCATTCTTACTTAACCATTGACTTTTGCAAAAAAAATGAAATCGTTCTCTTGGATAACCCTTTCTACCAGAAGAACACTCTTTTGCGCACATTTACATTTTTTGTTATATACTGCACAACTCAGAGAAGAAATTATTATCCAAAAAAGTGCTACATGCATAATTTGCTCAAGAAGGACATAAAAAATCCTATTGAATGGGAAAGTTGCGCACCCATCCAGCGACCTTTTCCTTCTCTTTCCATTCTCTCCGGGTCATTTCCTTTTTATGATGGGATCCATTATCGACATCAGTATATTACCCATCAATTTACCGATTTTTGCATAATATTCTTTGAGAGAACAAAGATCAAAATTGAAGAAACTCGGAATCCCACTAAAAAACGACGGAGCAATAAAGACTGCTCCACCAATTTCACTCGATAAGTTTGAATAATACTTCCAGAGAAGTTCTTCAGAACCCATTTCTTTTTTCTGAGAAAATCGTTATCATTAAAGAATGGTGGCGTCAGGCGTGCCATCATCACCATTACAGACATTATCATCCTGATAAAATAATACACATTAATGCGCTGCAGATCCCTGCAATGGATGAACGTGATTATGATTAGGTTCTGCGCTTTACTTAATGGAGGTGCTACCAAAAAATACTGTTGCCGCAGAAGCACTATACATTTTTTACGAAAAGATGAAAGAGGAAATAGCGCCTTTCTCTTGTCCTTTTTTGTACCCAACTCCTCATTTCCCATTCACCACACACAATTCCCCACACTTTTTACGGGTAGAGATACCGCTCCTTCTTCATTGTTTGTGGAGCTCCACTACAGCTCTGCCTCAACGCTATTTTTCTTTTTTTTGTGAAGAACAAGAAGGAAGAGTTGTCCCAGGACGCCACTTTCCATTTACCAAAAGTGTGCATTAACATTTAACATAATAGAGAAAGTGAGACGTTTACATATTTCCCTACATATTTCTTCCTTTACGGGAATCTCGTTAGCAAGAAAATGGGGTTAGCCTCGTTTCCACAATGAAACAAAATAGAGGATACGTGCTGACAAGAGATAATGTAAACGGAAGGCTTCAAAAATGTTTCATTATTTTTGGTGGGGTAAAGTGGACAACAAAACACTATCTCCCATGTTACTTCTTTGACCGCAAGTATACACAAATATCTGTTCCCACTACTCAGTTGCCGAAAGGCTGCAGAAAAAGTACGAAGTCATTTAAACCTTACATGATAACCCAAACTTCAGAGGTTTTCCTTGGAGACGTAGGAAAAATGGTCACCCTAAATTTCAAGACTCACTCGTGCACTATCTGCTTCATCATATTAGCCACTTGTGTATCCTCTTTATTTTCCTAAAGCACACATGATGACTACCGCAAACAAAAAGCTTGTATCGTGGTAAAAAGAATAACAGTCACCGGCAGGCATTGCATTTTTTTCTCTAAAAAAATTAGTTGTGTCTGGAAAACTCACCTAACCATTTGTAACCTTATATATAACCTCTGCCTATATGACAAATCCTGCTGCAGTATAAACCAAGTTATTAGCACTTAGCAGAATGACGATGGCAATAATGGTGATGTCGTTCAGAATGAATTAGCTTTTTTTATTTATTGGGTCATCAAGTCATTTCACGTTTTGTTCTCAATTCCAGTGGACCATGCTTCCTGTACATTTAGATAGAAGTCTGGTAGCAATTTGTTTTTAAAAAATGCTGACTGGGGCAATCTAAAAATGAAATACTTTTTTCCTATCCACAACCAAATAAAACTTTACTAGATAATCTTTGTCGGAGGCACACGAGCAAACTCATGTACCTATTTATTTATAGAGGATCACTAAACAACACGCGAGATTTTATGTGACAAAAGTTCAAAAGAAAAGTTGTGATGATAACTATCATCACAATCAGCATCACGATAAGTAGCAAAAAACATTATTACAGGAAATTTACTTTTTATCATTTCTATAACTGGAACATGGAACAACCATTCAGTATTTCTCCTTTGAAGTATGATCTTTTGTATTTGGTCGACTCTAAATTGCACTGTGTCAACAATTACATAGTAAAATATTGTTAACAATCACCAGCATGAGCTACAATGCCACTTTCAGTAGGGTATCTCTGCGACTTTACGAATTGAACTTCAAAAAGATGTGCAAACTCCACAAAATTACAAACTACACACTAGAGAAATACGTCTGATCTAAATCCAAATTACAAGGCTGCTGGAGTTTAGTTTGAAGCACTTTCTGCTGACAAAACGAATCCAATGCAAAAGGAAACACTTTGACATTTTCCAGCACACCCGCCCGTGTTTTGAGTATTTTTTTACCCTGACATTTCCCTTTTCTCACTAAATCCCAGTAGCTCCGCGTAGTTGCACCATTTTCACTGTCAAATCACAGATCCCACCAACCAAAAATACAAACAGTATTTTCACCATTTTCCCCCTTTCTATCTGTCATAAAAATAGACACGCAGACAAAAAACACTAACCACAAGGGCTTTCCCTTTTCTTCTGTAGTAGTCATCCTTCCCATCAAAGTTCGCTCCGTTTTATAAAATATCACACATCCGCTTCCCAATGACCCTAGTTATGGAGGATGAAGGTGGAATGACGGGGACATACTAAACAAAAAGTGCTACTGGTCCACTTTTTCTGCAACATAAAATAAGATCGGTTAAGGTAAATACACAAAACTACATTTATGGAAGAGCATAATATCACTTCAAACAATGATTTTTTGTTGGCACAATTCAAAACCAGCTTAAGCAACATAAATAAGATTGGTTAAGGTAAATACACAAAACTACATTTATGGAAGAGCATAATATCACTTCAAACAATGATTTTTTGTTGGCACAATTCAAAACCAGCTTCGGTGAATACTTTCTATACTACTCAGATAGGATTAGCTAAGAAAAATGCCGCGCGGCGGGCGAGCGCACATTAAAATTTAATGATTACAAGAAATGTGGAAACTTTTAGAATTTGAAAGGGCAATCGCAATATTGTGTTGTGGAGTTCTATGCGTGAATACTCCAGATTTAAAAAAAAAGAAAGAAACCTGATCCCCAGAAACCTCGCGTTTCCCATTCTTTTCTCCATATTTCCTTTCTTATTTCCATTGAATCCATTAAATGTTTCATAAAAATTGGAAATGGCAGATTTACTGCATCCAGCGGCATTTTAAACATTATTGACACAAGAAAAGGAAAAACCTACCTACATTGCAATAAACGTGAATACGGTGCTTACACTTACGTAAGAATAAGCTTCAGTCTTCATTTCAGTTGAATTGAGTCCCAAAATTTGTGTGTAGGTGCGTTTTAATACACACCCCGCCTAGTCTCCTTTCTTCGTTTTCGTCGTTGAGGAAATCGGTGTCTACTGATTCGCTTGTCGGTTTTATAATCGAAGCACAGAAGAAAGAAAGCACTCACGGAGCACAAGACAATGACGGCTGCCAGCACTAAATAAGAAAGTAAAAGCTTCAAGCTCTCCTTCTCGTCGTCTTCATCTCTCCGTAATTTTTTGTGTCGTGGTGGTTGTTGTTGAGTCGAAGAAATCATCAATCAATTTCTCCTTTTGTTCTCGAAGATATTCCCAAAGTTCTTTTTTTATTTTATGTTGCTGAATTCATGTCAAATCCAGTTGCTTCTCATTTGATTGCAAGAAATATGAGATTTGTGTGCAAAAAGGCAGGAGAAAAGGAATAAAAAGCTTTTTTTGCAGTTTGGCGCACACCAAGAAAATAAAAAAAGCTAACAAAACAGCAATTCGTGAATGAACAGAGATCCGTCACAGAAAAAACTGAAAACGACTTTTTTTGTGGTTTCGTTTCGGTTGAAAAGGCAGCACACAATTCGTTATCTTTTACTGCCACGCTTACTGCCTGATTTTTTGTTTTTTTCTTGGAGGGAAAACACACTCCCGATTTGAATTTCCTTTTTCCTTCTTCTGTATCATCAGTCTACCTTGAATGGGATTTTCGGATTGGATTATTTTGCTTGGAAAAGCTATAAATAGAAGAAACAAGAACATTTCGTGAAACTTCCCATTTCACTTTTCAAACATGTAAAAACAACATGAATTTCCCATAATGAAGAAAATGCAGAGCGGAGGAGAACCACGCTCTTGAAACGGTTTTACACTGGCTATGTACACGCATCCGAGAAAAGGAGAAAAATATGTATGCAAATTTTCTGAGAAGAAAAAGAAAACCATGGAGTACAAGTGCTACACACGCTGCTGCTGCATACACAACAAAATAATAATAAAAACCATTCCGTCTTTGTCTCATTTTTTTGTTTGACTTATTGTGTCGTTTCGTGATGTTTTATTGCTTTGCATGAAAGTATAAAAAAGCGCTTTGTCGCTGCTGGCCAAACGCCCGTGGAAAATAGCGAAAAAATATACATAATTTTCGCTTTGCTGAATTTGTATTTTCTAGTTTAGATATACATACACAAGCATTTCATCAAATCATGGATGTACCTCAAACGGGAAAAATATGCAAATTACCTAGAACATACTCAACCCATACCCTCCTATCCTATCCATGTTATTCCGCTTCAGAGGAGAAAACATACAGAAAGTCTGCAAGCAACAGCAAAAAAAGTACAGGGTAGACTGCCTGTCTGCTTTCTCTTCTCTGCAACGGTTGCTTTCTTTCAGGAGTGAAGTTGACATTGGGTGAATGCAACAATTCAAGCAAAAAGCACAAAGCGGAACAGGCGAAAGCAAACACAGGGAATGAAAGTGACAGGGAAGGAGAAAAAGTTGGAGCAACTCTGGAATCCTCTTTTTGCTTGGGAACAGCCATGTCTGTTGCAGCACAGCTTTCCTATGCTTTTCCTGGGTACATTGATAACCATTGAGATTTCCTGGAGAGTCTGGAAAGCAGGGAAAGTGCAAAGCATAGTGCTTCTTTGGGCCAGCTTGCATATATATTCCTCGTTGAAAGTAACATCTGATGGAATATAATTTTTGGGTTAATATTTTTGTTGAAGTAAACTGATTAAATATTTTATCTCAAAGATACAGTGCTAAAGTGCATTGAAGTACAGGGAAATGTGATGTGATCCACGAATATAGGGACAATCAGGACAAAAAATGGGTTGATAATTGAATGTGTTTTAATTAATTCTAGTGTAGAAAAGTAACCAAATTAACAAGTTAACAACTCAATAATACTGATGAGTGGCTGCATGAAATGGATTTGGAAGGGTAAGTTGTAATCAAATTCGGAATACATTTTCAAATAGTGTAAAAGGCTATGTATTTTATTTGAGCTCATAAATGGATATAATTCCTATAAGCAAGATGATTTTTATTTATTAAATTTTTAGGTCACAAGGTCTGTGCTCATCGAAAAGATGCAGAGAGTTAGGGATTTCCTAAGAAGGTGAATGAATGTCCATATATGATTCTCAAAATTTGACTTACTTTTCCTGTGGCAAGAAGCAACCCATGAAATCTTTCCCAGTAATCATAATGACTGCAACATCGAATTTTGATAAACGTGGATGAAGTAAGTTTGTCACATGAAATTGCAATGCAATATTTGACAATTGTTGTTGGATTTCTGCAGATAACATAAAGCATATGTAGCATGGATAATTACAGTGATTTTTATTTTTTTTAAATTCAGGTCTGCTAGATGGAAGTCGTCGAGTAGTAGTCAAGGGCATGTGTCTATACCGATGGATAATAGGATGAAATGTAGTATGCGTTCGTCAGGTTTGTGTGTAAAAAATTTGTAGATGTTTTGTGACAATCTTACATTAAGTGTGATAACTTATGAATTATTATGATTGATTTTGTATGTTACAGAGGATCGCACCATGAAGCGTCGCAAACGGGGACCACCTACTATAATTAGCTCACAAAGTGCTAAACACATTCCTCCTTTTAAAAAGTTAAAACTTTGGTTCCTCACCCTCTTCTACCATTACTCACTAAACTATGACTATGTTGTGGATACTCTGTTGGAACCACTATTTTGGATTGTGGACCATCTTTCGAAAGGCCTCGGCAAATTATTTGTGGGAGCAGTAGTATTCCTAGTCTCGTCAGTGGTAGCAATCGCACATATTTTAGGGTTGCCATTCTGGACCGCGAAAAGTCCCGCCCTCACCGGTGTTCTCATAGTACTAGGATATTGGATCCTGATCAACCTCACTTTCAACTTCTACCAAGTGGCCACCGTCTCGCCTGGGATGCCCACAGACCAAAAATTACTGGCTGGTTGCACCGTGACGGTCACTCGTGAATTGTTTATTATGATGGCTTTAACCCAAAATATACGTCATTTAAAAAGAAACAAGGACTGTGATGACTTCTCTGATTTATTTTCTCTAGCTTGGGTAAACAACTGTGTTGGCCACTTCAACCGCAGATATTTTTTCCTTTCCATGTTCTACATCGTCGGCGGATGTATTTACATCATGCTGTTTGGAGTGGAATTGGCATTTCGTCAAATCATTCTGGACCAAAATGTATATTCGCCTTGTTTCGCCAATTCAACATTTTATGACGACGAAGAAGAATTAGCAGGCCAGAGCTCTTCTGACGTGGCTCCCACAATAAATGTACAAAGTTTAGGTGTAAATAATGAAGGAACCTTGGACCCACATCCTTCATTGGAAAGCTTCGAAAATTTCACGGTGTTCTGTGACAAGGCTGATGAAGCCCATTTATTATTGGGCATGGTGGTAACAAAGCATGCAGTTCGGGTAACCATTTTCTACGCAGGTTTCTTGTGTGTTGGTAAGCGTAATTTCGTAGAACTGATTTAAAAAAAACAAAAGTGATAATGTAAACTAAAGGTGTTTATCTTGGCTTTTTTTTGTTCCTTCAATTCGTTTTTTTTGTGACAGGTGCATCATTGGCTCTTGGAGGTCTATTTTTGTGGCATGCAAGACTGATAACAAATGGCGAAACGAGTATAGAATACCACATCAATCGCGCAGAAAGGAAGAAACTCGGGGCGGTAAGATTTTTACAAAAAAAAACATACTTTTATTTATTTAAATTTCAAAGAGCGTAAGGTCATTTTTATGGAAACGATAATCAGAAAAACTTCACCTATGCTTATCTTGTTGTGCAGGCTTTTGTTAATAGGTATGACTTGGGAAAAGTTAATAACTGGAAACTTTTCTTTGGTTTGGATCAACCTGGTCGATCCTTTTTCCTACATGTTCTATTGCCATCAGCACACAAACCTACTGGAGACGGATATGACTGGTCGCATATATGTGTTCACACAAGAAAATCGCATGGACAATGACAAAATGACCGTAAACTAAGCTAATAAGTCTAAACAACCTTGTATATTATTTACACTCTGCTGTTATGAATTTTATCGTAATAGGTCAACAAAGTAAATTTTTTTGTGAATCGTCACATTTCTTTCACCTCATATCTTTAAGAATATACAATATACCTAAATATTATAAAGGTGTCGTTGGGAAGGAGCAATAAGGAATAGTACGTGAAACATCAAGTAGTAATTTTATAAAATATTTATCCACTAATAAAACCACGCTTCTTTCCTAAATGAAAACAGACTTTAATCAAGAGTTAGCACCACTGTAGTACGTCTTAAAAATAAATTATTTCCCTACCGAGCTAACGAAGATTTGCCATTGGAGGTTTTACCATCACATGTCGAAACGGAGGATGGGATCGCTGAAATAGTAGTCAAACCCGAATCAGTTGCAACATTTGCGGAAAGTTACGTACTAAGGCCATTTATTTCATAATCTATGATGTGTGACGCTTATCCAACTCATTAGTTAACACGTCGTCGTTTAGCCGGGTAAGGGGTAGGGTTATCTGCCTCACTTTCCTCGTCCTCGTCCAATTCAGGTTCGTCAGAAGATGAAGAACCGGAGGATTCATCATCAAACAAGTCTTTGATAAGCGGATGTTCGTGGTACCTTGGGGGCAAAATTTGGGTGAGGTTTTCAGCGTCAATCTGCACACAAATGTTAAAGTCAGTGTGTTAATTTGTTGGAGTACCGCAGAAGTCACTTGATAATGTCAAATCTGTATTTAAATGCTAAGCAAACCTTGATTATCACGGTCCGGAATGTGGAACATGGAGACACGTTGAAATTGTACTCACCAACTTTAATATTTAAGAAGGCATACACTGCCTTGGCAGAAACTTTGTCGACGTGATGACCGAAGAGAGCAATTGTCCTGATAAACGTCTAATGAAGCATATATGAAGGTTTTTTAAACAAACACTACTTTAAAAACCATACTTACATATATGTTATCGCGATACGAGAGTTACAAACATTGTCATCGTCCTTGTTGATCGAGGATTGTACGACTACTCTCTGATAAGGCAGAACAGAACCATCCGGATATTCCTTTGTCTTGTTTTGTACTTTTGCAACGTATCCAATTAAATCCACTAAAAATAAGAACACGCTAAATTAAAGATTTCATTAACATCCATTTCAAAAGTTGCTCTCAACGTATTTGCAGCTCATTAAACATCAATTCCAAAATACAATGCAGTCCATGGTAAGTCCAGTATTTACTGTCAGTCACAAACAACAATGGAAATGGGGAATGCTAGATAACCTATGGAATCTGTGTCTGATTCGTCCATATCCAGAAGTCCTGTGAATTTGAACGGAATGTAAGTTTTAAACAATGGAGCCTTAGCGTCACGCTCCCACTGAATTATGTCCTTTGAGCTTCCACTCAGTTGAATTCTTTTGGATTGCTTCCGGAGGACATTGAAGTTAACATCTAGTCCAGGTGAGAATGGATCGTATTTTTCATTAACCAGAGCAAAGCCGACAATTCTCCTTACTTCGTTTCCGGAAGTAATCTACATATGCGGGAGTTGATGCATTATTATTCCATCATTATTCATCATCGTCATACATTAATTCAAACGAATTTTAACCTTTAATAGTTTGCAAATGTTTTGTCCATTATAGTCTGCTTCCGGATCGTGTAAGATAAGTATGGCGGAAATATGTCCTGTCTCATCCGAAAAGATGAAATGACATTCAGTTATCGTAACTGTCTTTCCTGAACCGTCTTTTGCGTTATACGTGTTTGTGCGGATGCCGGATGTCCATAAAACCGCGACTTCAATGAAGGTGCTAAGGAATTTAATTAGAGTTCCTTGATAAAATAAGAATCGTAGATGAATAGTGATAGTCCTTTTTAACCT
>JAHZNF010002242.1:0-14030 GCA_027744215.1 Troglopedetes dispersus
TGAAACTTGGCTAGCGACATCTTCAGCAACCACCTTGTTACAGAGAATTTTGTGTCACTTTTAAATGACGCCTGCCTCCTTTCTTGGTAAGGAAGACCTGCTACTACGTTAGCTGAGTGAAGCAAACGATTGCGATTCCCGTCAAGTCATTTTGTTTCCGATAAAAATCTCCGCGTGTGTGTGTGAGTGAATATGTTTAGTACACACACACTCTCTCGGATCATATAATACACTTTATTTATGTTTGCCACTTTAATGTTTATGGGGATGTGAGTTGTGTATGTGTGTGTGTACAAATGACTTGTGATGTGTGAGCATTTTGAACATGGGGTTTTATAAAATCATTTACCATTAGGAAATCTTCATGTTTCATCTGAGACGTTATATTTTTTGACACATAAGAATGTCAAGCACGACGCGATAAGGCGCGGAAGGGGGTTCGAAGCTAGATTACACCGCTAGATTAGCACTAAAAGACTTATTCCATTTTCAGACTTCAGCTCAGACCGTAGAAATCATATTTATTGTTATTACACTCTTCTATTTACTCTGACTTTATGTGTTATGACCGCCTTTGTATGAGCGCCGAGATTTCATTTTTTGGCTTCATCGCGGTGTGGGCTTGAATACAGACTAACTACTGTGAGTTTTGATGTCCATACCGTAATTGCTATGTGTGCGCACAGAGTGGTATTAAACCAGCCAAGAAATTACTTGTCACACATATTGCCTTAAAATAGATATCTTGAGAGAATTTTTTTTATCCAACAGGTAATCACCTCATCTTCAACCAAACCTGGGCTTATGATGACGAACTAAATTTTATTTTTCAAACTTGGTCGAACAAACCGGCAAAGCCGAAAACGGTTTGGCAAAGTGAGAAAAAAAAAGTTGAACTACCTTTTTTGTTGCATGTTTACAGCGTGTAATGATCTCTTTTTACAAGATGATAAGGATGATGATGATAATGATGATGTTCCTTCATGTTCTGCTTTTTTTGATTTGAACACTCTCGGAGCAAAAGTATTGAAGGTGTTTACATTACAGCCTTCTTGTGTTGAGAAACAACCATTAATTTCCCCCTCTTAACATGCCCATTTCGGCCTGCCTGATGCGTTGAGCAAGCTTTTAAAACCGTGTTCGCAATCATTTGAAAAGGGGAAGCAAAAAATATCGTAAACAATGCGACATCACAAAAATATTTCTATTATTCCCTGCACTTATTATAATCATAATTATAATTTTTAGTAGCAAACGAATTAGAAGATTCCTTGCAAAGCTGACATCTTTACGAGCACATATTAAATAGCATTTTGTGAGTTCTCATTACATCTCCTAATGTCATCTGTGCAAAAATATGTTAATTTCAAAGGATTATTTAAAAAAAACGAGAAATATGTTATTGTTTTTGGGACTGCTTTTTTTCGCTCATTGTTTATTGGTTTGGTGGGGACCACCATCATAAACATAATCAATAATAGAACAATTACTTGTTACCACATGCAAACAGTTTCTCTGAAGATGAGACCGTATGGTAGTATTTAAATCGAGGTAGGTACGTAATAGATTACATGCTACTTAAATGTGAAATTCATTATTATGATGATGATTCATTGCGGAGCCTTATAATAGGCCAGGTAGCCAAGTGGTTTTTTCTCAAATGTTTTATTTTTTTCTCTCCCCAAAAAACTTATACTTATTTACTTGAACTCTCCGAAGAAGGTTGTAACGACTTCTTTTTTTTCTGGGTGTATCTTTGATGTCAGTAGTCTCCACCAAGGCAAAACTTTATGAGGAAGAGCTGGAAAAAAGAAATTATGAACGAAAAAGAAAACGGAGAAAAAAAATATTGTATCTCTATAGATGAAGTCAAATAGGAACCGGTTTCTCTTTCCACGCAGCACAGATTTTCATTCACTTGTTTCGTTGAAAAGACGAGGATGCATTGCAGCTATACCAAAGCTATTCATATTGATATGGTAAGCAGTAGCGATTTTACAAACCAGAAGCTGGAACATGTTGACTTAAATCATTTCCACATATTTCGTGCTATCAAAATATTGCCTATTAAATCGCTTCATGACGGCACACTAACATTTTCTCCTTTTGCCTTCTTGCAAGTAATTTAACAAACAACAAATGGCTGTGTAATATATGCTTAAAAAATGCGAATGCACATGAATTTATTCAATATGTAATATTCATTGGTTGCTTCCCTTTGAGGAATTCGGTGGTTCTCTTGTATGCGTGCACGTCACATGATGCTACGATAATAAGCAAATAAGTGTGTGTACTTTAGAAAAGAAGTGGAAACAAAACGTTGCAACGCACGACACCGCAAATAACACGAGAGAAAGGGTTGGATATTTTTTTTTGAGGGGGAACGTGAAAAATGTTGAAAGAAGGGATGATAATACGAAGCATGATGCTCCATTAAGACAGTCTCAAGATACCACAAAACAAAATGTAAATACTCATGTAATATTTTATTAAGCAGGAGTCACCGGATGAATTATCGATTTAGCTCTTTTATGAGTATAGTAGTTTTGTTGTATTAAAAGTCTTATGCAAATATTTGTGCTTCCCCTTTTTGTCTGCATGAAAAGATGCACTACTACTGCGCTTTCACACATGACTTCTGTAGTAAATATGTTACATCATACTGACTGAATCATTCTCCACCTCCCACAAAAATCATGTTGAGAATGATCGAAATTTTGTGATTAGACTTTCATATTCACACTCACCCCGAACCGACCAACACCAAAAGTGCAAACAAGAGCCAGACAGACGGACATCAGGAGAAAAGGGAGAGGTGGAAAGTGGCTTCCAATATATATATACAATGTTTATCATGCTTTTTTCTGTTGACTTTCTTATGAATAAAATACCGATACCGTCTCATGAAAGATGAGGAGTATCATCGAATCATTATCATATCGTGTTTTTGGGTTTCAGGAAAAATATATAGAAAAGTACCTGAACAAAATGATTTATTCTTACACCTTGTTTTCGCCCTTCTGCTCCCAAGAGTTTCAACAGATTAAAAATGAACCATAACTATTCCCACTGGCGGGCAGGCACGATCACAATATATCATTGCAAATTAACCAGACAGCGAATCGATTAGAAGGACAGGAAAGATGAAGCTTTTTGTAAAATAGTGGGACTGGGCAACTGAGGAAAGCAGAAAAAAATACTATGATATTATTAAGTGTACAGCTGCACATCTCGTCATTGATGTTAGATATCTTTACACTAGCGATTTTGTTGAGAAAGATAAAAATGCACATTTGAAATGTTTATTTTGTTTGGTCATTGGTTAACAAAAGGAAAAAGTAGTCAAAATTGCCTTCATTTGCAATCAAGTTGCCTCATTAAAATTTTATTGTTTGCTGGATTTCATTATATTGTTGTGGCTCAATTTTTTTTTGCAACAGGGTTCAAAATCTTGAGAAAAAGTACAGCTGCTAGTTTTTTGTACGACCTTTGATCTTGTGTTTGAATCTGTGCACAGTTTATGAGAATGTGATTGTGGTTGTTATTTCTGTTTAATTCTTTGATGAGTATGATAAACAATTGTTTAGAAAAAAACTCGCGAAAAAATTTATGACCTTTCCGAGATAAAAAGTTGATTCTAAAAGTAATTAGCGGTGAATAAGCCGTAAATAATTTTGTAATCAAAAGTGATAAAACCCAGTAGCCGACTTTGAGCTCGTAATCCAGTCAACAGTGGGGGCTACCGGATTCTGAGAACTCTTATTTGCACCTTTCCAAAAGCTGTACCGCAATAAACCGTAATTCTTGCATGATAACATGTTCGATTATAAGTTCTCCTCCTGCTGCACTCTTGTGATTTGAAGTCGACTAATTATTGTGTACAACGCTGAACCAAAATTTACATTTGCGTATTATGATGAGAGACGTGGCGGAATGGTGAACACATGAAAAGGGAAGGGAGGCAGATTATGCATAGGTGTACCCAGAACTTTTATAATACTTTGAAGCCACATCATAAGACCCCACTTAATAAACTTGACATGTGTAATCTTTCGATTAAATCTTAATCAAGAATTTTTCCCTCCTTGATTAAGACACTTCATCTGTTTTACGAAAAAAAAACTGAGGCAGTTGGCAACTCACCGGCAAAGCTACTGACTCATCAGAAAGCCAACCGTTTTTGAGATTATAAGTTTCAGATATTCCGTCTAGGACTCATTTGTTGACCACATAAATGCAAGAACTGATGGTGTCTGTGAAGAAACCAGAACAAAACTATTCCGTTGGGTGCTGGGTTGTTAAAGATTAAATTCTGAAAGATCAGATCCACCTCTGGATCTTCACTCAGATCGCCTCTGTGCACACCACAGATTCGAAGTCTTGATTCTGTCCGAATTCTGATTTAAAAAACGAGGGCGAGGTCAAGCCCCTTCATGATTTAAGAAGATGAGGTTGGCTCCTTGTATTAATTTTTTGGTCAAATATTGCTACAAGTTCATTATTACACATTCTGCAAGAATAAATAGTGGTAGTAGACACGGTTGCCCAAGTACTCAGATATAGTGACAGAAGAAAATTGAACTTTGTATTTTTTTCCACTTCACCACAATAAATGGAGTCAGTGAGCTGTTGCGAGGCGTGACACAAATCACAAGATAAAGTTATATTTATAAGAAAATCCCCAATCCATTAACGAGCTTGGCTAAATAAACTAAAAACGAATCCTGGAATGAGTGGGATGGAACTAATTAATAATGTTAATTTTTTCTCGTATCAAATTATCACAGGAATAATAAATATTTGTGCAGGATGCTTCATCATCACTCACAAACCTCTTCAGAGTGGAATAACTAGCGAAATGATTAAAATAATGCAAATACGCACTAAAATTAATTTCTTCTTGTCTGACCACTGACCACAAATACAAATACATGCGGCTACCTATTAGAGACGGCGCAAAGTATGCTTTTTACTTATCCATTTGAGAAGTAGGCTATGCCAAAAAAACTTTGTTAAGACAAGGGGAACGGTTGTAACCGCCTACCAATCGGCAGATGCGTCGACGGGAGCACATGAGTTATGAGAAGATCGTGTGGAAACTCAGCACATGCAGCAGCCAAAAGATGTGAACAAGTAGAATGTCTTACCTTCACAAATGTATCTGTACAAAATGTATGCAAAAGGTAAATTCTTCAATTTGTCGATGGAATATTTTACTTTCATTTACGGACGATATAATTAAGAAAGCAAATAGCTCTCTGGCTTATAAAAAAAACTTGTCGCTGTAAGAAAATTTATTGTGGCGACCTTTGCAATGTTAACAGACATTAAAGTTTTTAAAATTTTGTTTATTGCTTTAAATTGATTTTCTAAACCAGGTTTAATATTTGACTCAAAGTTGGTCTCATTGTTTCTCATTTTCGTCTGGGCGGTTCTGCTAAAACTTTATTTCTTCAATTTGGACTTGCCATTTATTATCACTGTTTTGAGACTCGTCAGATCATCATTACTAATGGAAATGTAATGAAGTTTAATTTGTAAATGGAAGGGAAATGTATTTTAAGAATTTGGATTTTCGACGACTGAAAAGTATGCGAAGACATTGACAAATGGAAAAAGTATCAGGGGCAGAGCATTGTCGGTAAATTTGACAGACGGTGTAAGTAGAAAAAAAGGAAACATATTGCTCAACGTCACTCTTCTTAACACTATGTGTGGAGAATGTAAATGGAAACGATATAAGGCTTATAACATTGTGCTCTGCAAGTGAAAATAAGATTAGGGAAAATAACAACATCTCAAAACACATCCATTTTTCTATTACGCACAATTATTCAAGCTTGAGAAACAAAGCCAATCTGTTACCTCTTATCCGAATTACTTACAAGTGCCTTTGTTGAAGCTGAGAATTAGGAGTTAATTGGCACACTTATATTAGATTTGCCTGGTCGGGAGTCAATTGTGGAGCTCAATATGGGAATCGATTTTGTTTTTGTTTTTTTTTCGGATTCTCTGGTTTATACCGTAAGTGGAGCTCAACTACACTTAAGAGGAATAAGTTTCTTCCAATTATTCATATATTACTGCTCTGCTTACAGCTCTGCTCATACAAATAGTATCCAGTTCTACAGTTATTTAACACTAGTACATATCACCGTCCTTGTACAATTTTCGACCCTAGCCACCGCAGGAGTTCAGAATGTAAAAAATGAAGTCGCTGCAGGTAGCTGCAATGATCTTATTGAGAAATCGAGTTAAACATCATTTGATAATATATCGTTGATCGTGATCACTGTTCAAGAATGACCCTACTCAATTCTTATTTTTCAGTTTGTCAGTGGTGTGTACCTACATCTATACTTGTGATCGATAATAATTCGGTTATAAAGACTGGGAAGATATAGCAGTATTACGGTTAGTCAGGGTCTGTAGTAAGCGGACTTAAGTCTTTCACGCGAGCATTTTTCACAAAGAATATTTACATCATCAGAAAGTTTGTTAAAATCCATCAGGATACACTTTAATTAAAGCTACTAATTAGCTAGCTTAATGCACATTTCGATTATAGATTTGCTAAAACTGAACTTTCTAAAAAGTCATTTACGTAAAGACAGTGGAAAAAAGGAAGTTAATAATAATGGTAAGTTCAGTTTCAAAGAAAGTATAGTTATATGCAATCCTGGTGAACATTGTTAATAGCAATTTAACATTAATTATACAATTCCAGAACTCCACTTGAAAGGATACTAAAGAAATGATATGATGATTATATGAAGAGAAACGTGCTCAAATCGTAATCGTAAACTTTGTTGTCACTCACATAAATATGTGTAAATTCATGGGCAATATGAAACTTGTGAAGAGGTAGCAGTACCTGTTCGTATCACTGAATTGATGGATTATCTTCGGTTGGCTACCTCCTTTGTGAAGCCTCTAGATGAACGGTTTAAATTGGAAATTACAGGTTGACTATCTATACAAAAGGAGTCCCCTTCTTGCACGACCCTTTACTTTACATATTATTATACATATTTTTTTAGTTTAGCATAACCGTTTCATTTTCCATTTTTCTCCTGTTCGTGTCGATAATAATGATGTGTCTGTCCGTGCTGGTTAAGAGAAAAGTGGAAAAAAATCTCTTTGAAGAAGTAGCAACAGTAGTAACTACTGTACAATTGTACCCGCATAGATAAGCGAGATAAAGAAATACATCGCATGAAAAGAATCATGTTCCTTGTTGATTTTGTTAGCTTATAAACTTTACCTCTGTCAAAGTTGAAAATGACAAATGTTTGAAGAATAAAAAAACGTTTGCGAAAAAAAACTTTTAAATTATAAGTTAGCTTGTTAAAGGCGAATAGGAAAATGAATGGTATAAAAACAAGGATAATTGGGATGATAACTTTACTAAAAAGAACAACTTTGGATTTACAATTGTGAGGGAGCGTGTGATGGTTTCGTGTGATAAAAAAGTAGCAAATCTATTGATTTTCATAAATTATGGGTGCCTTTTTATCTAAAATGAATCTCTATATAGGTGTGTGGTTGTAGCCAAAATGTATGCTTACAATCCCCCTTTTTTTTACCCTCTCATGCTATTTTAGCTTCATTGCTTTGTGACCACACTGCGTAAATGTGGAGGTAGCTCATTATTTTTACATGGATGATAATCCACCTGGAATATTTACCATTTACTGTGACAAAGTTCAAACTGTTTCACGATTATAATTCTGCTTTTCCCTTCTACAGGAATCCTCACTATTTCACTGTTTGAATTATGAACACAGTTTGCATAATATTTTTTAAGCTTCAGAGAGGTAAAAATTAATTAATTCATCGCACTGACTATGCCTCATTATCGAGGGTTGCATTCAGGGAGATCGCATTCTTTTCACCTGGATGTCCCATCTTCTTTTGAAATTGTTCTCGTGTGTGACCACATTCACATTCATGACATGGGACATCACATTTTGCTCGAAGAGTTAATAAAAAAACTAAGGATCGACACTGAATATTTTTGAATAGGTTTATATTTTAATAAACGTAATCAGTTTTGTTAGTCCTCACAGAACTTTTTAAGTGATCAGAATCAGATCACTCTGCAACCGTGAAACCACCTCCCATGACCAAAAAATTGGTTCACTATCGATATATCAATGTATATATCTGCGTTCTAGGATAAATATTCTCCAGCAAAAAGAGCGCATGAAATTAAGTGCTGTGCTGATCTGATTGATGATGATGATACAATATTATGCTGGTCTGAAAACTTTTGAATCCTTACTTTACATATGCATGGGCTGTTTATGGAGGTAAAAAGCAGCAACGGTTTCTCGAGTGAAGTTGATGCATAAGAAAAAGCATAATGATCATAAAGTAATAAATAAATCAAACGAAACCTTTACAAAATTATTAAGCGTGAAGAATCAATCAATTTGGCGTGAGCTTGGTTAGGCCCAATGGAAAACCCCATTATTAATGTCACACCGCCAAGTTTTCCCACCGTAGTCATCAGCACGCAGCTAGGCAGCAACAACAATAATGAAGTAGACATCGCGGCATCAGTAATGTATCCAAAACCCAGGGCGAGAACCATGTTATGTGTTGCGCCATGATAAAAACTTTGAGAGTACAAAACTTTTTACCATTTTTGCACCCACCTTCGAGAAAATTTTGTTACGATACAAGAAAACGATTTTATGAAATTCTTGATGATATTTTATGAACGTTGTAGTTATTTAGAAATTTACAATATGTCTGTGTTTTAATGGATAAGCAAGTTAGGAGCATAAGACGTAAATTACATATTTGTTCTGCAATAGACATTTTGTGGGGCAACATGAGGCACTTCAAGATTAAAAAAATTATACCCGTGTAGGTTCCCGGAATGCTTGGTAACTAAAAAAGAGACGAAAACCTTTTTTCATTCTCATGTAACTTCAGTAATTCCGAAGATGTAGAGCATGACACTGAAAGAAACTGGTGAATCGTTTTTTTTAAATTAGGTTCTCACGCACATTTTCATTTCCGATGGCTAATCGGCTTTGTTTTGAAATTATTTCCCAAAAAGGAACCGTTGAGAAAACTTTCGAACGCTTGTAGTTAACAATTTGTTGATTTGGTAGATCGCGATTTTAGGTTTACCTTGAGCACTTCTAACGCAGAACTTGATTCCAGCAGGTCTTGTTAGATCATTATCTATCCGTCAGCTTCGACAGTTGATGCTTCTTCTGTTCAAACTCGGTCGAAATCAATCAGGACTCAAGGTGTGAACTAATCTAACCGCCTGCGGATCTCAATGAAACCGACAACCTTGCTTGTATTTTCACAGGTTTTCATAGAGAGGATACCTTATATAACACACTTGCTTTATTGTTTGGAAAACGGAGCAGATTACTAAAATATGACCGAAACATAAATATTATACAATAATATGCTGACAACTGAAGTATACATAGGTCGAGGAATATCCCCTCCAATCGAATAAAAGTATTTTTAATCATTTACACTTGCTCTCCAGTAATCATCGTATAACGTGCAAAATCAGGGAGAATATAATATTGTTTTATTTATCAAATTTCGATCAAATGGCTGCAACAATTAAAAATTAATTTGTATCATACAGATTTAAATAAACTTATTTCGTTGAGATTACAGGTGAATCTAACAGACAAGCGACAAAATTAGCTAAACTATTTAAACATAAAACAANATCTAACAGACAAGCGACAAAATTAGCTAAACTATTTAAACATAAAACAAAGTAAATAATTAAGGTCAAGGTCGAGTTTCTTATCCACACTCTAAATCTACAAACATTATTGCATTCCTATCAAAACTTGCTTACCTCCATAAGTGATACAATGTTTTTGAAGCAAAAAACAGTCAAAATCATCAAATATCAATGGGGATTTTGTGTTCTTTCTGAAAAACGTTTTGAAAAATTAAGTACTTATTGTTCACAGTTAATAAAGGTGATTACTTTAAATTATTGAGAATATTAGCCTAAATGTTTTTGCAATGTAACTTACACCAACACACGACTTTCCTCGAAGCGTATGCAACTCGACAAAACCTTCACGAGATTTTATCCAGGGACATTTATCATGTTCCATAATAAAGCACATTGCCAAAACATTAGGGTTAAAATTCGCTGAAAAACTGATGTTTAAATATAAGTACTTTCATAACACATTGTGTAGTGTAAGTTCTACAGTGATCGTAAATTGAATATTACATAGATTTTGCACTAATTTACAGGTTAAAATTCGCTGAGAAACTGATGTTTAAATATAAGTACTTTCATAACACATTGTGTAGTGTAAGTTCTACAGTGATCGTAAATTGAATATTACATAGATTTTGCACTAATTTACCTAGTATTTGCTACGTCAAAACTTAACGCAGAATACGTAGAATGCCTCCAACCCCAACGAACATATGTACGTCTTATTCATATCCAAAACGGCTTCCAATTGCAATCCGAGAGTATAAAAATTTTATGGAAGGTTATCACTCTTTAATT
This sequence comes from Troglopedetes dispersus, assembly GCA_027744215.1. NCBI lineage: Eukaryota > Metazoa > Arthropoda > Collembola > Entomobryomorpha > Paronellidae > Troglopedetes > Troglopedetes dispersus. The sequence goes on from JAHZNF010002242.1 coordinate 10,526, forward strand.
CCTTGCAAAAAATATGTTCAAATTCTAAATAGAAAGAAAAGCTACGTAATATCATTTAGAAAATGGTACACATACAGAAAGCAGTTTGACTCGAAGAAAATGATTTCTATTTACATTATATAATTTAAGTTAGTGTCATATAAATATCAAAATATCAAATGACATAACTATAAGTAGCAAGTTTTATTTGGTGTACAGTATAAGAATGTCAAATCACAATATTTTAGTCTGAAATCTTCCCAAGATAATAAGTGCGGGACAGTCGATTTTGCTAACGTGGATCAATGATTTTTCTTTGGAGTATCAATGACTGACAATTCAACAAAAACTATTCTATTCAAAATTCTCAAAACAGTAACAAGATGCAGGTAAATGATATGAAAGTGTCTTTATTTTGAGTAATTATAATAAACTCATAACAATATTATTTCTTGGGAAAGTCCAAGCTTCCTTCAGTTGAAATATTAATCGAGTTAATTCTTCTTCTTTTTAGGGCTTCCTTTCTTTGGAGAATTTGCATTAGGTCCATTACTTTTACCACCCTTGCCCTTTCCACCTTTGCCGGCGGGTTTCTGGACTACCCTTTTCTTGCCTGGACTGTTCCAATACCAAAGCATCTGGAAAGCAATTAATGCATTGACAAACGTAGCTGCTGCATATGTGATGATAATAACTTTGGAAAAATTCAAATAACATCAAATTAACTTGCTACTTCCGAATCCGAATCATAAATACTTTTCTGGTGGAGGATAGAAGTATAGATCACCTTGCTGATAACAATGACGGGCACATTAGCAGCTTGCATCGACCATAGCGTTTCCAGTGGTGCTAGTCCAGAAGTAAGTCCATAAACCGCAGCTCCGTATCCAACCACAAAGCTTAATCCCAGGAGAAGGCTTCCATAATTGTAGTACAAAACCAGTAACGCAACGACAGCTGTTTGAACGGCCAAGAAACAAGCTTCGCCCCAAGCACTGTGTGCAAGAAATTTTTATAGTATTAAATATAAATTTATAAAAAGGATACATTACGTGGGATTTACTTAATCATGTATATACCTGAATGGAAATCCACTAACGTAAGAGTACGACAGATTGGATGTAATTGCAAAAAGTTCCATCACCACACTTAAGAAAGTTATTCCAGCAGCACTATGTGCTCGAAGGATTTTGACAATTTGCGGCACTTTCACTGCAAGAAAGACATACAATGTTTTTCAAAATCTGTTTTAAGCTAACTAACTCCAACTTTAAGCTATAAATTAGGAAAGATAATTCAATATTACCTAAAAGAGATCCTGCGATTATTGCAATTCCCAAACCTTTGCTCACAGTATACTTTATGCATTCGGCTGAAAAATAATGGCAATCACAAAATTAATAATGCACATTAAATAAGCCTAAAAATCTCTTCTTTATCAAGTGACTAAATAATTCTCTTGTGCTTACAATCGGTAAAGTCTAGACCAAGGAATTTATCGAAACAGCCATCAGCCATTATCGGGGTTAACAATTGCCGCGCATACTCCACATATACCGGGTCAATCCCAAAACCCTCTGCTGCGTTTGGCACAGGATTGGGATCCAGCTTTTCTGCTCCACCGGCTCCGGACATGGTTACTTATTTGCTTGATTCTGGAGAGCAGAACAAAATCAAAATAAAAAATGCATGAAAAATAATTGGAAATAATATTTCTGTGCCATTTGATTTCAATGAATGTCAACGAACACGGTGGCAAATAAATGTCATCCAACAAACAAACTATCAGTTCATTGTCTAAAATTACTGTTCATTATTCAATTGTATTATGTGATGGCATTTTATAAAATGTAGTTACACATGCTGCAATAAGAATTCATGAAAACATAAGGTATTAACTACCATATTGTACGTGACATGTTAGAGAACAATAATTGTTCTAGTTCTTCACATTCCCATTTTGCTTCTTTAATTAAGTTTAAATGCATGATTTGCGAATTTGCTTACCTTAACCTTGCAAAAAATAATGACACGAAAATAGAAGAAACCGTGCAGAAACTCAACTTTAAATGCCACGCATGCAAATACTTGACTCACATTCACACCACACGGACACCAAGCAAAAAAAAAACACTTTTGGATCTCTAATAGATCAGCCCACACTTCAGCAGCTTCTAAATATAGATAGCTTTATAATTCCGGAGATGATAGGCAACCAGCAGTCAAGTCAATGGCACACACACTTGCCGGTGTTGAAACAAAAAATGGACCTAGAGTGAGAAGAGATAAGAAGGTATTCGCACTTTGCAGCAATTGCTCGCATACTTTCCTATTGTCAAATCCCTTCCAAACTACAAGTAAAAATATCATTTGACTTGAATAATATAATGGAGGATATTGAAACTTATTATGCACCTACATACAAGAAATCAAGCCTGCCCATTTCTACTTGCGCACATCATTATAAATTCTATTTGAGAGAAGATACAGCATCATAATAAGATGTTCACCGTGACTGGTACAATGCATCACAAAATCAGAAGCGTTACGAAATTACTTACAATTTTATACAGGACAGGTCCTCCAGTTGTGTCTTTTTAGGTTAGGTAAGCTATGGAAATTGCGAATTGTTGGACTCCCTTAAAAATTACGTACACGTCTTCGTCTTCTGCTGGTGGGTCTTAGCCTTCCTTCTTGCCTTGTGTCTCTTTAAAAAATCACAACCACACAATCAATGACATGTAAACATAGACAGAGGAACACTAAATTCTTTTAGAAAACTTTTAGTTTTCACTCATTCCATTCTGTTCTGCAGAAAGAACAACTGGATAAATGGATAAATGTACTGCACATGAATGCACATCTTTACAAAATTATGCGTAATCTTTTTCATGTATAATGCATGTATTATTGATTGTGAAAGAATGAAGAAGGAATTGCAAATATAAATTCGTACTTGTGCTTGCTTGTTTAGCCGATTATTATGTCCGTTTGGCTTTTTGCTTTGCTGCTGGTAAAAAAAAGTGGTAAAGTAAAGGATTACCATATTACCAACTTGAACATGTCAGGGATACATAATTTTACGTATTAACCTGAGAATTGAGATGATCCAATCCAACCAAACTGATCCAAGCCACTCTAAAACATAGCCGGTCCGTTGCTTTCAATTTTAGCGGCTAACACCAAGTGAACGTGAAAAGAACTGCCGCATGTAATCTTTTGTGTTGTAAAAGTTGTGCTATGCTAAAACATGACAGTAAAAGATTACCAATCTCTTCTGGTCCAGTGAGTCCAGTCAGCAGTAGTGCATTTCCCAAAGGAAAACAAAAGCACATGCTTTTGAGATGACCGAGTGTGCAGTCTTCTGTCGCAAATTGTAGTTTTGAAATAATTTAATCAGGAGAATTTAACGGTTGAATTCCGAACATCATATAATACTGGAGAAGTTTTTAGAAGAATGATTTGCGGAGAAAGATGAGTGGGAAAAAACAGAAAGTGATTCCTGGTTGGTTTGATTGTTCCAAAT
>JAHZNF010002243.1:0-15735 GCA_027744215.1 Troglopedetes dispersus
CTTTGTATCCATTATTCAATTTTGGACACAAGGTGAGTGCATTTTGTTTTCTGAAGAAGCCAGACAAAATTGGCACGTGGTGTTGGGCAACCTTTCAAAGAATGGAGCAGACTTGAAAAGAAGAAGATGTTGACACACTCTCTTCATTTTGTAGGCGTCTCGTCTCGGAAAAAAAATATAGATTGGGCTTTTTCTGTGCACCGAAGAAAAAAATGGTCGAGACAACAGAAGACATATTGCCCATTTTCTCCTGATCTTTCGTAACGTTGCTCGACAAAAGGTTTTCCCAAGGATTTCTGACTGACTTGTAAAAATGACTTTGGGACGGGAGCCGGGACAGGATGGGAAATGAAGCAAACACATTTTAGCACCAGTGGTCACTGCTTTAGCACAGACGTGGATGAATTTTACCCATGTGTCCATTTCACTGAAAATGTGTCCAGTGAGTTTCACACCAGCATTCATTTGTGCCTTGAAAAAAAAATTTTTTCTTCGGCGAAACAAAAAAGGAACGTTCCAAAAAACCAAATTGAGTATAAAGCTGGAGTTCACGGAACTATTTTGCATTAGGAAAGATGAGGATCACAAAATGAGAAAAGTTTGGCTCATCTGAAAATCCACTACTACCATTTTTTTGCCCGTGGGCCACCTTAAAATAAAGGAGAGCTATAATAATAGTAGCACAAGCCTTGCAGCACGTAAAATAGTCTATTCTACATAGCTTCATGTTTCACACACACACACACTTTATTTTTTGAAGAAAGAATGTAGAACAAAAAACGGAGATGTGTGGCCATAATACTTTACTTGCTCTCGCTGAGTTTTCCCAAAGAGGCTCCACGAGGATTGCATAAATGGCTGGTTATTATCACCGGCGTGACATGATGGCACGCCGGGACCCAATCGGCAATTTGTTCCGCCCTCCCACAGCGCCCGCTCCTCATGTGGCCACGTAGCACAAAGTATTCCTAAAATGTGAACACATTTGCACCAACAAAAAATAAAGTTTTGTTCTTCAACAACATTTTTTTCACCTTCGTCTCCATAATAATCATCATATTCATATCTATAAAAAAAACTTTTTTTGGAAGAAAATATAGTAGAGATTTTTGTGATTAACTTTTTTTTGTCTCTGCTCAGCTCAGGTTTAACTACGGGCCATGATGACTATCGTGGTCATTATCATGATCATCCTAATATTATTATGATCCTCATCTTCCTCACGATCGTCACCTATTTTTTTTTAAATGTATAGTTATTACGGGAAAAACTCGGGGCTTATCATTGCATGCTATCTTCTTTTTTTCTGGTTCCAATATAAAAAATTTGTGCATTGCAGCATAAAAGAGAAACAATCAAGCTTGAAGGAAGAATAAAAAGGCGAAAGTGGGAAACAAACTTTTTTTTTCGGGATGGATCACATAAATATCTAAAAAAAGAGAAAGTTTTGGGTTGTATATTTTCTTGTCTGGTTTTATCCCGAAAACTTTCTTATCCATTAATTCTATCGTCCTCTAAAGTATATTAGTGCTGATCTGTTAGAAGGAAAAAGATAAATAAAGGAAGGGTCGCGCGCTTCCATCATGAATCACAATTTTTGTTCCATTATATATATTTTTTACTAAAAAAAATCTACGTAATTTATATGCACATCCTAGAAAAAAAATCTCTGATTTTATTTGTTACACACACACAATTTTTTGTGCTCATGGGTGCGTCCTTGGGTGGTGGATAGTTGTGTGCATAAATATAATAATGCCGGTATATTTCATTCTGTTTAGAAAGAAAGTTTCTTTTTTTAGGTTAGTTTTCTCTTGGACACAAATTTTATTACCCGAAAGGGGATGCACTGGAGTCATGAAGGAAAGTAGTAAAAATGATAATAACGTGATAAAATAATCCATTTAGATAAATACTTTCTCTTTTAGTTTCGAGGTAAAAAAAACAAGAGTAAGTAAATAATGGTGCATCCAGTTTTTTTGTGTAAAGTGGGTTGTAAGTCTTGAGTAGTTTGCTTTCCTTGTTGTGAATGTTCTGTGTTGCTTTTTTCTTCGAACATAAAATGGAGTCTAGCTCTCCCATTTTTCCACATTTTTACCTTCAACTCGACAAAGAAAATAACCTTCATTTCCATCTCATTTTTAGCCACTTTTTTTGTCCGATGATAAGCCTCCTTCCAAAAAATTAGAGACAAGAACAAGGGCATCCTAATAAAAAAGTTTTTTTTGGAGAAGCCTTGAGCTTCCGAGTTAAATTTTTTTCTCAAGTAAACACCCCATATTACCTCGTAAGCTTATCAGAACAAGTGAAGAAGAAATTAGTGCGCAAAAATTAATTAATTTGTAGAGGCGCCCTCACTTTAGTCTTTAATTTCTCAACTTTTAATTAATCAAAACATCTACATATTTTGACGAATTTTTGTTAATTCAAACTAAATGAATTAACAATTACAGTAAGAATTTTTCAAAGGAAAAATTTATGATTAAAACATTAGCATTTTTCTGTAATTGCACGAGTAAAGAAGTAAGTTCTGAACAATTCTGAAAACAATTTAGTTTATGATGAACTGGCACACCTTTCGAAAGTTTCGCGAATGACAGTGCGAAATTTTTTTATACAGGTATTTTGGTTCCCTTTTATGTGTACGTTGGCTTCAATTCATCCAATACCTTTCTAGCCCATTTGCATAAATTAGGGTAAAACATCAGAAATGTTACGCTGAAATTTCCAAACTGAAAAAAAATCCAACGTTAACCCTGGCACGGATTTACATTAACTGAGGAGGATTGATTTACAAAGCAAAACTTTTGTGTAGTATCCCTTTATTCAATATTTTTTACAATCACTTTCCTCTTGTAGAAAATATTTTCTGTGAAGCTAATGAATAATCAGAGCACGCCTGTGTGAACTTCCCAAAAATCACACAACTTTTTTTTTACCTTTTTTCATATCTTTCTCACCATTACTGAGAACTATCTGGGTCAAAAAAAATCTTGCTTCATGAAAGTTTCACGTGTTCCCGAGCCATTTTCCAATTTTCACAAACAATTCCGACAATTTGTTACCCAAAATAAGTGAATACAGCACCACAGGAAAAAAAGCTCCTGGCTATGGGGTAGCTTTGTATATTCATGAGAAAAAAAAGATGAATAATTAAAATGTGTTCGGTCTACACGGAATATTAATAATTAGCGGAAAACTTTGGTCATTTATTAAACTCCTTTTTGTGTCTGCTCCATAATTTCGCAGGAAGCAAAAAAAAGATACCAGTAAATACACACAAAATGGATAAGGCGCTCGTGCCTGCTCACAGTTGGTGAATTGTGTACATGTGGTCTGGTCTTGAGCTTATCGTAGGATGTACAATGTAGAGTGAAGCACAACAAGAATACAGAAAAAATTGTGTCTTCCAACAAATTTTTTTGTTGGAAGGAAGAAAACTTCTTCACCAAATGAAAGTGACATCAGAGGAGAGGGAGAGGCGGGAGTCTATTTTGTAACAATAATCATCATTATTACCATTGTAAATCTTATCTCATCATCATCAACCACTCCACCACTCCATTATCACAGGACTTTTTCCTTGTTAGGCAGGATGAGACAACAATTTTGTTTTTCGTAGGAAGATGAAAAACAAAGAGAATCATTTGAGCAAAAAGCAAATATGCGTATTTCTCGGAAAATTTTCTAGTTTTAGTTTTTTTCTTCCTCAGAAACTACCACCACCACAAAACAAACGCTTCCTAATAATCATCTAACAATTAGTGCCACTGCCACAGAAGCTCCAGAAGAAGGAAAAAACGGGAATCTATGTGCGCACAAAAAAGAGCGTTGTACCACGTATTATCATGATGCTCTACTTACTTGTATTTCTCTAACTTTTCTCTAATTTGCATGATAGCAACAAAATTCGGAGCACGGTTGAAAAGACACACTCATTTTATGGAGATGTAACAAAAAAAAGAACGTGGAAATACATTAGTCCTTTTTATTGCCACATCCTCGAGCCAAGATCTTTTGGAGTAATAAACTTCGTTTTTTGGTGAAAACAGAGGTAAGTAGGGAACCAGTAAATAGAGCATTACTTATCAAAAAGCGGAGCATGAAATTAAGACTGTAATCATATACATATTTGAGGGAAGTAAGTCGTAGCTTTGTTTCTGGAGCATCATTAAAAATGGCTTACGAAAAAAAAGGAAAGCCTCCTAAAAAGAATCCAATTTGTATTTGATAAGAGTTCTATATTTTTACATATGCGTGCAAAAAATTGTAGTAAACAAAATATGTACGTGTGTAATAAGCAATTATGCGCACTTCAGAAAAACAAGGACTCTTTCTGATACCTTCGTCGACGTTGATACGAAGTATTTAGGCAGTGCTCCACGGTATTTTGTAGCCTGCAGCTCAACAACAAAATTAAAGCGTATTTGTTTACGTGAACATGTCTGAAAAAGAAACTAAGAAGAGATTGAGTTGTTAATCGCCTTATAATTTTTTTTTCGTGAACTTTGTACACGTTATTTGATTCGGGAAAAATATGAATCACCCATCACCAGAAAATAAATGAGTATGAGTAGTGTGCTTATCATGAACTGAAAAATAATTATTCAAAACCAGACAACTGCAAATCCCAGGGAAAAAAAATATTGAAACGTAGTTGTTGGAATTGTAATTTTAGATCCTTTTCCTTTAGCTCCATAAATAAGTAGTAATTCAAAATACACATTGCTTGCAGCATTTTTTATTATCTCTTTTTATTCCCTTTTTTCACTTTGATCCTTTTTCTCACGTAATCAACACCAACATCACCACACTGCTGAAAGTGATAAGATGAAGCGTGCTTGTCACTTTGTTCCCCAAAGAGACATTTTTTATATGGGATGCCACACACAACCACATTACACTTTGTTCCGTCAAAATGAATAAAATTAGAGATGAAATGAAGACACTATATAGAAGAGGAAAATATTGTGCGCACAAAAAAAGAAGAAGAAGAAGAGAGCGGCATATGTTCCCTTGTGACTTGTATTTTGCACAACTTCTCAGCAAAAAAAGAAGATACATAATATGCAAAGAAGTACAGGGACAGATAAGCATCTTTGTGTGTGTTGTTTGTGCGAACTATCCAGGGAGAAATAAAATGTAATTTGGTTTATTGGATTTCAAGCAAATCTAACTTGTCAGAGTTATCAACCCGGAGTGGTGTAATATTGAAGGAGTCTCATTTTCCCTTTTTTATTTATTCCCATATTTACGCCTTTTTTTCATTTTTTTCTGTCAAGTCAGATAAGCAGCATATGTGGTGCAGGTACAATAAAAAATTTCTGAATAAAATTTGACAGGGAAAAACAGTCCCTTTCCTTACTTTATTACCACATTCATTCATGCACACAAATTCATACTCATTTTCTATTTCAATATTTTTATGTCATGATGGAACCGTCTTTCATGGCAAAGATGATGGTGATAAGCGTGACGGCTCATTTATGTACAAATAAATACAAGCAAAGTGATGAGCATTGATGTGACACAAGTGGCAATATGTGTAATATTTGGACGTCTCACTCAGCGTTTTCCACTTTGTGCCAAGTCTAGACTCCATAAAAGATCCATTTAGATTGAACGTGAACAACCATCTGGAACTGAATTCCTCACAAATTTTATTAAAAATTAGACAAATTAGAAATGTTAGATTACACATTAATTAGACAATACTTTCATGGTATTATTCAAGAGACTGTGCTAATTAAATCAGAGACTAATAATAATGAAGGTAAAATAAAATAACTCGACACCGGAAAATACATTTATACATGTCTATGTATTCATAATATTGTATTAAGGTCTGCGCGACTGAATTTGAAGAAGACAAGTTTCAGGTTTCACCAACCCAGACAAACTTCGGTTAGATCTAAAGAGAAATATCAGCTAATAAATACGCTTATTTTATTACGACTATTAGTCACGAACACAAAAATGATTATTTCTGCTCTTTCTGACCCACTGCTCGCTTCCGGCTACGTGCAGCATAAATAATCCCCTGAAGGATATTACATATTGTGTGTACACTAATGCGTAAGTAATATTCCCTGGAGAAAATCCTCCTTTTTTGTGATCGAAAAAAATATTACCTCTAGTATCGAGCTCTATAGTCTTGTGCTCGATACTCCAACAACAAAAAATTGCGTAAAAGTGTTTACGCACTACCTTTTTTTGGTGACTCGCACGAAGCACGTTCTTGAAGCCAAAGAAGTGTGCCTTCTATGATATTTGTCCCATTCTTGAAGAAGCGATAGTATGCAAGGAACGTGCCAAAGACGTGTCTGTGACAATAACTCTCTCCAGATTCCCCTCCACACAACACGGCTCCCAAAATATGGAAGAGATATCTTTACGCACTTTCTCCAGCTGCGAGTAAATACATTTTTTGGAGCTTCAGAAAAAAAGGTTTCTTTTATTTCCTCTCTCATATATGTATTTCTCTCTCCAGAAAGGAAATAGATCCTTCAATGTGATTGGCCAAGGAGTGATGCTAATACTCATTTCATGGAGCTTTCTTGCTCTCTTATTTTTTTCCTGGGAAAATCTAGAAAATTTGTTGGTTATCAGTTGGTCCGCATCTAACTATATCCAGAGAATTTCTTGTTAAGAGAAATTGGATACTTTTTTTCTAGCTTCTCTGAGGACGCATTCTAGTTCCCCTTTTTGTATTGTTTGCAGGTCCACGCGCGCCTGTTTTTGATGTATTCTTGTTTCTTGTGTTTGAGCCTCCGTATAGTATTCTTTTGTGCTCCATGTGTGTGTGCGCACAATTTTTCCAGGGGGTATATAATATTTTTTCTCTGCTCCAACTCTAGGAATTCATATGTGTGGGTGAGCTCGCCTTCATCTTGTTAAAACGAAAGGGAGGAAATAAAGTTTTTTTCTTGGAGCACAGAAGAGAAGAGATATCTCCATTATTTCGTCAGAAGAAGAAGTTGAGAAGGGGAAAAAAACTTGGATTCTTGTTTTGTGGAGGCGTTTGAGTAAAAATTTTTTCCTTCGCCGAAAACTTGCCTCACTCAGATTATTAGCTTCAAGGAAGAAAAAGTGTTGTGTGTGTGGTAACAACTGTAGTAGTGTCGTCATGCATTCCTCATAGTAGACATCAAGAATTATGGAGCGGATTGACTGGGTGAGTCACTTTTCCCGGAAAAAAAAGAAGAAAGAGGAATGGAGTAGTTCTCAAAAAATGAAAATATCGAAAAGTTAAGCTTTTTGGAGACTCATGCGGAATAACAATTCAAAAAAAGGTGGGGTGTGTTTTCCTTATCCTGTATTTTTTTACTCCGGAAAATGCATTGTATTAAAAGGAGACTTGTATTTTGTTTCATAACTGTGATCATGTACATTTTACAAGACATGTTTTCATGCAAGCGACAGGAGACATCAAATAATAATTTTCAAACTGTCAAAAGAAAACAGCGAACACTAGCTTTCCTCCAGAATTATTTTTTATGTGTGAATCAAAAGGAAAGTAGTTGAAAAGTGTGTCCTTATTTTCAATTTCCCTCCAAAAAAAACTGTTGAGCCGACACGAAAGTAAAGTGGAATTGACAGGCGCCACTTACATCCTGGTTGATTATTTTATTTTGCTCCTGGTTCATTCTAATTTATTTACGTCGATCAGGAGAAAAAAATGTGTCCATTTAAATTAGATGAAATGAGCCATACCGGAATAAAGAAAGTTTTAGGAAAAGTTATCAAAAAAGGGAAAGAGTGGATTGACACTCTTTTCCGCGCAAATAGAATTAGGGATTTTATTTTCTTCAATTTTGTTGTGANGTTTTGGGAAAAGTTATCAAAAAAAGGGAAAGAGTGGATTGACACTCTTTTCCGCGCAAATAGAATTAGGGATTTTATTTTCTTCAATTTTGTTGTGACACAAGCAAATTTTTATCACAACGGGAAAAGGTGGAGATGAAAGGGTTTATCACAAGGAATTTTTGTGTACTTAGTGACGCGTTATCATGAGGTACTTCATTATAAATAGATAATAATGTATAATGGAGCAAGAAAGTTTTGCCCTTCTCACACGTTTTTTTTTCATGTTTTTTATTCACGAAACCTGGAGCGAATCATTATTTATGCATATATGGACACACTTTCTTTCGTGTACACACGTACTGCACACAATGCGTTCTCCACTCCATTCCTTTTAATATTCATTGTCACCTGTCAACAACAATTCGCGTAGTCAAGTCACATCCACCGGGCCACATGCTACCTTACTTTGTTCTGTGGAGCCTAAATAATCACAAGAAGAAAAAAAGTTTTCCTAGTCTTATCTTTATGCGTACACATACATATACCTACACACATATGAGTACGTAGTACAGAGTTTCATTTTCCTTGCTCAACTTTTTCGTTCCTTCTTTTCTTGCTTTGTGTTGTGTGGAGCTCGGGTCCAAGTTAGCACAAATGAAATAAAATACATCCATCACCTTCCCTCCTTTGTCTTTGAGTGGAGCACAATAACATTATTTTCACATTTTCTCTTCCGCCTCCTCTTCAATCTTCCAAGGAGAAGGAAAAAGGGACACAAATCCCATTTATTTTCGTTTTTAAATAAATCAGAAAGAAAAAAAAAGTTGGTGCGCACAAAAATTTCTTTGCTTTTTCCCAAGTTCCACTCTTCTCCGCTATTAATACAAGATTGTGTGTATTAATGTGTATTTTTTGGGGGGCACTTTTGATAACGAGGAAATTCCTTACCCGTTTCCCCAAGAAAACTTCCTCCGGATTTTCCTTCTCCAAATATTCCTCCACAATTGAGAAAGGAGCAACTAAAAAATAATGTTTCATAACGTACTTGTGTTGTGTCCATAAATACTTGTACTCCTAGCACGAAAGTGGGTGCCCCCATCGTCCATCAGGTTTGGGTGCTTAAAAGAGTGACTTTTCTGTACACAAGGATAAATGCACGATTTCCCTTTTCGGTGGAACTCATTTAGGAAAAATAAAAAAAATGTGAATTATAAGGCTGCTGGTTTGTGCACACACATGTTCTTTCTTATATGGAACGGGATTGGATAAGCACACAAGCAGTAACTTATTTTTTGGGATGAATGAGTGAAATCAAGAAATGGATAAGTTTTTTTTATAAAAAAAAGAGAAAATCGGGAAATTATTTATTTATTTTTTCCACTCTCTTTCCCTTTCTTGCTCGCACAAAATGATAAGTGCAATCTTGTACACAAAAACCTTTCTTCTCTCATTTCTGGAAGTGTGGAGCAAACGCTCCTGACAGCCCGCGCGTGCTACAACTTTCAAGCAATTTTGCAAAGAGTGTTATGTTGCTGCTCAGTTGATGCAGGAGCATTGAATAAGGATTTCGTTTTGTTTCAGATTGGTTTGTTCCTTTTCATTTCCAAGTCAAACCCTGCTGCCTTTCCTCATTTTCTCTTCATTCTGGCTGGAAAGTTAGGAGCAATGGAGTGAAAGTGGAAATTGATGAGGATGGGCGGGCAACAAAAAGACGGAGCCCCTTCTGCATGCCCGTATATAATTCTGGGTTCACGGTGTCCACCAAAGTGTAAAAAGTGAGAGTATTGAGCCAAAAGAGGAAGCGATATGCTTCCTTTAATTCTTTTGTGAACAAAAATGTAATTAAGGAACACATTGATGCACACCGTCTTCTCGGAAAAATAGATTTCTTTTTGCTTCAAAAAGCTCTCCCTTATATATTGTGCTTCATACCTAAAAAACGAAAATCCTTAGGTTGCTTATCAACTTCTGTTTTAATACCAAAACCTTACCACTCACAAATTCTGGTTAGCTGTCTCTGCCAATCTACCTTCATGTTTACTGTCGCAGCGATAGGTACATTTAAAATACGGCGCTGAAGCATGCGAACTATCCGATAGCATAATTAAGGAAATAGAATGTACCACAAAATTCCTGGAATCCTTGCGAAGGTCAAGTTTGAAAATTATCGCCTTCAAAAGCTTACTTGCACTTTTTGGAAGTAGAATATGAGGAGAATATGGGCACATTCGAAATATGAGATTAACTACACACTTTTTATTCCTTTCCTAAAGTAAAAGTATGCGTCACCACTTTTAAAAAGCGGAACAAGGTCACACCCTGATAAGCACGGTCTATATATTAATTCTAAAAAATGAACAAACTCCATTTATTTCCAAAAATGGGTTAATCTTCTTACCAATTATTTTAAAACCTGTGGAAATGGAATCATTATGATAAGTGGATGTCGCAACAAAAATTGAAGTGAAACGTGTAGGTATTTCCAAATCCCCCTTTAAAATTTGCTATTCATGAATTTTTAATTTTGACTCAGTGAGTGAACACAAAAGAGGAATTTTCATGAAGGACAGAGGATGAGCAAACAAGTTTTATGAATATTAATTGTGAGAAAATTAAAGGAGCACAAATATGTGCAAACCAGGCATCCCGATGCGGGTGTGTTTTTTAATGAATATTTTTTGTACGCATTTGTGGCCATTCCCACATCCATATTCACCAAATGAAAGTGGAGCTTGCTTTGCGGGTCCAAAAAATGGCGTGAAAATTCAATTATTTAATTCCAGCGAAACGAATAAATACACACGCTCCCTCCCTAAAAATTATTCAGAATAGGTGCTTTTTATTTGTTTCAATTGGTGTACACACACATCCCCAAAAAATGCTCAATGAAGGATCATCCTTTATTGGGAACCTACCTCCTGTGGAGCCATTTTTATGTATTCACGAAGTGTACATTTTGTGGCCAGACCAATGGAACGTGGGAATTAATAAAAAAGTGGAGACCCGAAGCTCTGCACATATAGCCAATGGAGGTAGCCTCCAAGCTCCACAAAAACAAGCGAATTTTGTGTTACAGGAAGTTACCCAAACAGAAAAAAATGGAGGCATGTGTACACTTTCCAGTAAGGATTTTTTTCGAGGCGAATTTAGTTTTTACATGAATTTCAAATTGGAATTCCATGCTTACAATATTTTTTGCACAATTCCCCTAAAAAAAGTTTACTATTTCCTAAAATCTCCTTCGAGCAACAAAACATGGTTTTAACCGAATAGATTTCGTGTGTCGCAAAAAAAATAAACAAAAGAGCTTCATTTTTTACGCTAGTCAATGCTCTCTTTGGTGGTTCAGATGTGAACAATTCTTTTTTTGGCAACGTAAAAGTCCATCCAACAATTTTTCCCGGTTTTTTACGTGTCCACAAAAATTATGAGATGTTATTGTAACTCTGCTAGGAAGTGTGTGTATTGTTATTTTGTTATTGGTACCAGGCTTACCGCTTGATTGACATTTTTTAGCGAAGACTTCCGCCCCCATACTTTTTAGGAAACGAGAAACCTTATGTTATGCTTCTACATCAAATCTTGCGTCAGAAACATCCCCTTTTTTGTGCTTATCGAGAGGTTGTCTCTAGAGCGTCTTATCAAAAGGATTTACTAGAAGAAATTGACACATAAAAGTATTGTGTACACACACAAACTCACATAAGGGAACCCACAAGACGTTAGATTTGAACTGAAGCATATACTTTTTTTATATATATTTTTAGCACGACAACCTGATATATTACATCTATGAAGTTGGATACATAGAATATGGATAGACTTTGTGCCTTTTTTGGCGGGGAAGACATAAAGAAAGGAAAAAGAAGTGTGTGTACATAGAAGTGAAATATAGATTGGTGGAGAAGTCACTCTGGAAAAAATGGAGACAACTTGAGACGTTGGACATAAGGAAGAAAAATATTTTTTTATTTGTGTGATGTGACTTGGTTTGATCATTAATTTCCTTCCGTTCTCCACTTTGTGTCCAAATATATATACTTTTGTGGAAACAAGCAAGGAAGTGAATCAACTTGTCCCTCCAGAATACATTCTGTGAGTGTGTGTGTGTGCACAAAAACACACAAAACCAAGAGAAACATTGTTGTTCTTATTTTTTTATGAATGCGGGCCGAAATGTGACCAGAAAGATAAAGGAGGAGAAGTCAAACTTAAACTGAATTAAATCCCAGAAGATGACGAGTCACGTATTATGGCCATGTCATTTCTTTCTTACTTTTTCAAAGTGGATTGTGTCCAGATTTTTTATTACCCCAGGATCTGTATAAGATAAGACTCAAATAAAAAATAATATTATTGGGGTCAGGACCACCACAAAATGAAAAATGGTGTGTCCATAAAAAAGAAGCACTCAAAATTACTGACCACAAAAAATCAAGAAGTTGTGTGGTTATCCAAGTCCAACTTCCATTAATTACCCGGAACACTTTAATGAACACACTGCGTCAATGGTTGACTTTGACCAGCTCCGCAAGAATCAAATAAGTGCTCCACCTTGAAATTAATTATGTTTTAATGAAGAAAGTAAGGATGAATTATGGAGCAACTGAGTCGTAAAATAATTTCTTTGTTCCTCAAATTAATTACTCTATTGATGAATCTCCCAGCTGGGCCATGTGCGTCCATAAATCATTTTTGCAACAATAAATTGTATGATGGTAATACATGAGAACTTATTGAGCTCTACTTGAGCTTATCTTTTTTTTCTTGTTTTCTATCAACAGATCGGGATGACATGTGATTAAAAAGGATCCTGCTGTGTTCTGCCTCCAGCCTCCAGATTAAAACTCGGAGCCGAGGACACTCTTTTTTTCTGGTGAAATCTGGATCTGTACATTTCGCCAAAAAAAGCAGGAAAGATTTTATCAGCATCATCATCATCATCACTCCCATCATTATCATCCGGTCTGGGTAAAAGTGAGCCTCCCACTGCGGCGGTGAAAGCATCACATTTTTTTATCTCCAGCTCTCATCAAACTCGTCCCCATTTTCACTCTGTAAATCTTACTCTGTGTCTGCACAGCACAGATGTGGAGGTTTGGTGCAGAGGACACGGTGCGCTTTTTCCTAACAAGTCAAAGCGGCTCAGAATAAAAAAAATATATATTTTTTAGGTGCTCACTCGCAGCAGAGGTTATCTGCTCTCTCTCCTGATTTTTTTTTCACTTTGTGCTACTCCAAAAAAAACTAAACTTTTTTTTCTTCCTTGTTCCGCAATAATAAAAATATCTGGAATTTTATATCGTACTCTTGTCTCCATTCACCTACGACTACAAATCTTGATCATCATTATCTACGATTATCTTGCGAGTGAGAAAAGATACATATATGTGGACATATATGTAGACACATTTATATAGACAAGAAGTCGTGTACTCATCAAGACAAAGAGTGGTGATGATTGCTCCGTCGGGACCCGCCTATTTGCTGCCGACCTCGATAATCCTGCTGACCTTTGTCACCATCTCGGCCATAAATCCTGGTAAGATTTTTTTTTACTTTTCTCTTCTCCCACTCGATTTTTGCACACAGATGTAAAACAGAAGGAACGTCTTGTCTTTTGGTGAACATGTTTTTTGCACTTTAGTATTCTCATCCGAGTTTTTTTTCAATGTGTCCATATTTCACATAATCACAGTTGTTTAAATACTAACTTGTTTTCTCGAGAGAAGTTGAGTGACTGAAGAAACATAATTTTTGAGACGGTCACAAATATGTGTGTTCAATAATAAGAAGGAGACACACATATGTTATGTAGGTAATGACTGTATCTGCGCATTTTGTTCAACCGTCAAATTGATTATAAATATTTTTTGCTCACCCTTTCCTCAGCTTGTGTTCCTTTTCGGATAAGTACGGAAGAAAGAAAACCGGATGTCATTGTAAATTATTGGTGTGCGTAAAAACGGTTCACATCAGAGCCAAAGCTAGCTAGCACAGCGGGTGGTCCACTACTGCTTCTCCAAGAAAAAGAGCATTGTGTCTTATGTAATCCGTGTGTGTCCTTTTTCTTCACGTATTTTTTGAGAGAAGAGTGTTATTCCATCACATCACAGTATTATTACCGCGTTAACCATAATATTTATTTCCTATCTTTTTCTTTCTTATTTTTTTTCCTTCAGATCGTAAACCCACTTTTAATGGTGAGGAGAAATGCTCACACTTTTTTTTAAAAGCAAGTTTCCGTCTCCCATCAATTTTTTTCTCTTTTCAGCGCCTTAGTGCGGAGAGTGTACGGAAAATAATTTTTTGGTTTATCTAGTGTGATGTGTGTGTGTGCTCCATCTCTCCAGGAAATTCCAGGAGGAAAAAGAGACATAAACATTTTTTTGGTGGGAAGGAGTAAAAAGCATCTTTTCTAATATTATTGACCTCCTTCTTTCTTGTTTGGGATTAAAGCTCCCTTTGGTTTTTTCTTGCTCATTTGCTCCTTGTTTTTACGGTGGATTTTTATGGAGATGGTCCTTTACTATTTTTTTTGTTCGGGAATATTTTTTTGTTGGAGGGAGATAGACACATAATAAATATATACTTTTTTTTCGTACTTCTCGTGTCAATTTTTTTGCTTGGATTTTCGGGTGTGAGAAATTTACTGGTCGTCGTGGGTGGCCCGAAAGTATAATAATAAAAGACATAAACATTTTTTTGGTGGGAAGGAGTAAAAAGCATCTTTTCTAATATTATTGACCTCCTTCTTTCTTGTTTGGGAGGGAGTAATGCTCCCTTTTGTTTTTTTCTTGCTCATTTGCTCCTTGTTTTTACGGTGGAATTTTATGGAGATGGTTCTTTACTATTTTTTTGTTCGGGAATATTTTTTTGTTGGAGGGAGATAGACACATAATAAATATATACTTTTTTTCGTACTTCTCGTGTCAATTTGGATTTTCGGGTGTGAGAAATTTACTGGTCGTCGTGGGTGGCCCGAAAGTATAATAATAAATCCATAAATGGAATTTCTTCTTTTTTGGAAGATAAGACAAGTTTTTTTTTGCTTCAGCTCGTCTTCCTTAAAAGAAAAGTTGGTTAACCTTTTTTGTTGTTTTCCGGGAAAGTAAAGAAAGAGAACGTTGGTTGGAGACAGGATGACTTCTCCACGTTTATTTTTTGTTGTCATTCTGGCTCATTCAAGGATAAACTTTGGGGAGTGTGTGGCAACCGACTGGGAATAAGTTTTTTGGGAACAGACGGTACTTACAAAAAATTGGGGACAATCAACTCAAAAAAAATTTTTTTAAAGCTTCCTGTGCCTAATCCTGTGATACCATGTAATATGGACACAACAGATTGTTGCAATAACTTTTAAGCAAGATGGTTTTTTTCTCAGAACTGTCATATTTTTTTTCAAGATGTACTTGTGGACATTGGGCAAACACATGTTTTACAACAGATAATGGCTTATCTTTCCCGGAAATAGGATGACATAATATAAAGTGGAAAAGGGTTCTTTTATATTATGTATATATGTAATGCAATGTTGCATTAGTAATGTAAGAGGCAATAAATTTTTCAACCAGTCCGGTCGCCAATGTGCCATCATATTAGATTTTTTTGCACAACATTAATTCAGTGAGGCATGCTTTATTGTCTGGAAAAAATATAAAGAAAGTTACAAGTCACACAATATTAACATGGTCCAGCAAGAAATGCAGAAAAATGGATGCGATCATAAGCTAATGGTTTGCCTTCCAAAATGGGTGGTCAATTTCCGCCAAAAAATTGGGTGAATTTTATGGACACAATTTGTCAACAAAAAATATAATATTAGATTAAAACTAATATTCCTATTTGCTTTGCACCAATAAATCTAGTTTTTTAAGCAAATAGCTCTACATTGCTCTAAATGGTTGACTCTGAACATTTGCAATTGAG
>JAHZNF010002244.1:0-12871 GCA_027744215.1 Troglopedetes dispersus
TGAGCCTGTCCACTCCTTCTACTTGTAATAATTGGATTGACTGGACAACATTTGACTTTGTGTCTCTTCTACTTGATCCCGAGCAACCAGATTTGACTCAGCCAATGTTTTCAGCGGATGCGTACGAGTGAGAACATTAATGTCTTAAAGATATGTATACGTAAATTTATAAAGTATACTAAAATTAAATTAAATATCAATCTTTTTGCTAAAGTGGAAGTAGTATGTGTGTCATGATTTCTTCAAGATCGACGAAAGCTAAAGGGAACTATTCATTGAATTATGAAACAGAAAATATGGTCTACAACAACAAGAGACACAAGAGTGCATTCATTGAGGAAGAAAATGCAATTCCAACAGCTATGCAAACATATTTTGTTTATTATCAATAACTGTGTTGATAACGTCTTTTCGCTCTCCTGCTTTAGTTTTCCATTTCATCCAAAAGTGCCTCGTCAATTTTGCAGGCCTATAAATTAAAAGTGAGATGATAACAAAATTAGATTCCTGTTTATTAATTTGTTTCTTCGTATATACGTATTTGCAGTTTGAAGTTGAAAAGTGGAACCTTACCTCTTTGTACGTTTTCTTCGTGCATGTCTCAAATCCTTGGTATCCTTTGCATTCGTCAGCTTCCGAGAAAGCTTTCGCTACATGAAACAAACATTGACTTATACTTTCCAAAGTAACACAAACAGCACAATGAATGGCGTATTTCGTGTAGATGTAACTTACAATTGTCCTCGTAGCATTTCTTCATACCGGTCTTGACGGGTTCCCGAGCCGCTTCAGGCATCCACTTATCAACAAGGGTTGAAAGTGCAGCTTCGTCCAAAGTTCCGTCTTCTTTCAACTGTATCAAAAGAGACATATAATGCTACCAAATATTGTACCATAGAAAAGAGTTGAAGAAATTGCTCTCGCTTACCATATGTTGATGTTTTTTCCACTGGCAAACTCGAATACACTGCAAAAAAATTTTAAAAGATAAGAAATTGATATGAACCTAATAGTGGCAGGAGGATATAAGGAGAAAATCTCAAGTGACCCCGCACTTTTCTGTTTTAATGATACTTCAAACTTGTTGAGCAAACTGAGTTTGAAAGCTACCAACCAACCACTCACCAGGTTCTTATGCGCTTTCTTGCCTAGTTCCATTCTTTTGTCCATCGGAGTATTGGGATCCATGAAGGCTGTCACGTCGTCCTTGGGAACGTCAAGACCGGTATGAAGAAATGCTCTTGCTTACCATATGTTGATGTTTTTTCCACTGGCAGACTCGAATACACTGCAAAAAAATTTTTAAAGATAAGAAATTGATATGAACCTAATAGCGGCAAGAGGATATAAGGAGAAAATCTCAAGTGACCCCGCACTTTTCTGCTTTAATGATACTTCAAACTTGTTGAGCAAACTGAGTTTGAAAGCTGCCAACCACTCACCAGGTTCTTATGCGCTTTCTTGCCTAGTTCCATTCTTTTGTCCATCGGAGTATTGGGATCCATGAAGGCTGTCACGTCGTCCTTGGGAAGCATTTCTTTGGCACACTCCATCCACCCTTTGAACATTTCTTTCATATCGAGAGTCTGATCAAGGCATTTGAACTCTTTTTTCATACCCAGTCCTTGGACGGAAACCTGTACAAAAATAGTACAAAGATTTAAAAAAATTTATATCCTTTCTATCGTTTCTAAACTTTATCACTGATGAGTTAAACTTACAAGGACAAACGACAAAACGGTGAAACATAACAATTTTGGACCCATTTTTGAAAACTGTGGAGAGTGTGGATAGACACCTTTGCTAGTTTGATAGTTTCCCCGTTTGATACCAAAGTAAAATAATCTTTCAGCAGTTTTCCTACATTTCATTTTATATAAGGTTAAAAGACGTCAAGATGTGATTCATGAAGCAAATTCATTAAACTTTTAATGGCATGATGTGATCCACCAAATACATACATAATCTGCATGAAGCATGAAACCTTTGTTGTCCTTTAGTGATTTGGCATAGAGAAAAGGCTATCTCATCACAAATTTATTAGTTACAAAATGTCTAGAGTGGACTCACGCGATATATCGCATGCTACGATTTACACAGGTATTTAGTTAAATTCAACCTTCCATGTCGAAGTGAATAGATGAGTAGTTTTAATAGATTGCATATATGTGGATCATTATTTGAGTATCTCAAAACGCTACGGAAAACGTGAAGCCAAATAATTTGACAGAGAAATTATAATAATGAATGCGTGTAAAGCATGAATTGTGGAATACAGGCTAATTTTTTTTAGCTTTTTCAGCAAGATTAATAATGAATGAAGGAATTTGCTTGGTATTAATCGTATTAATGTTTCATTAATCGCAGCACACGTAGTTATCTTGGAGTCACTTAAAATTTAAAATAAAAATTACACTATAAATACAACGAACTCATATCTAATTTTACCCGAGATTGTCCGGACTTTTGGTTCTTAGTGGGGGAGGTTAAATTTTCCAGCATATGAATGTAATAAGCTACTAAAAGTAAGATCTACATGTATTACATGCGAGATCACTACACAATCCTATCCACTTTCTGGAAAGGTTCAATGATATGCAAAATGTTAAAAAAAATGCGTTTAAAAGAATTATTTCAAAACTATGCAGAGATCCAAACCACGAGTATACCAGAAAGTGAAAGCAGATCCTTGGCCATTTTATGTAGAATAATATCCCTTTGCAAGAGTTCACCATTAAAACTCACAGTTTTATGCTTCCATCATTGTCATTGAATTATGAAATTATTCATGTAAGTATGCATCATTTAAAAGTGTGTCAATAATAATTTATTATCCATATGGTAAAAAGGTGTATGTAAACCTCCACAAAGCAGGAATATTTCAAAAAGTCGGAATTTTGTTCACAATCATCATGTTCAAAGGTGATTAGTGCCATTCAATATTGATTACAAGGATTTTTGATCGTCATAAAAAATTAACGAATCGGAAAATGCAATTTTAACAGTCAGAAGTTAATGCTTCTTCATCACAGACAAATTAATGCGAAGGGCGGAAGTTTAAATGTGCATGACAGTATTTCAGCCTTAATATGGAACTGCTTGCTCAAAGTAGAATAAGAATGTTTTATTCATATTAGGATTTTTAAAAATCAAATTTCTTTCCATTTATTACTCTTCCTCTTCCTCCTCTGATGATTTCTCTTTCGCCTTTCACGCCACCACCAAAACCACCAAAGCCACCCATTTTCAGATTACAAACCTGACAAAGAAAAAGGCCAGTTAGTAATACCCATCGACACAAAACCACACTTGAGGTAAAATATTCTTTGCATTAACGCATGTAATTTGGGATACTTACTTCCATGTGAGCCTTCCACACACATTTTTGAAAGTCCTTGTAACCACTACAATTGTCATCCATTGAGAACTTGGATGCTAAAATATCGCAGTGTGAGTTAGGCTATTTTCAATCGATGTATTGAAATTAAAGTAAATTGGGTAACATAAAATCATGACTGAATTTTCGTACAACTGTCTGCGGAGCAGGCCTTCATTTTTTCCATAATACCAGCTCGGGCGCTCTCTGGATAAACTTTGTCTACGTGAGCTTGTGCACCAGATTCACTGAAACCTCCAGATTGGTCCAACTGAATAAGGGTAACAAAAACAGCAGCTCCCAATTAAATTATCAAACAAAGTTACTTAACTACATACTTAAGTATTAATCTGATTACCACTCCTGATTTCTTATGAGTGCAGACTCCCATGCACTGAAAGTAGAAAGGAAGAATAACTCTTGGTTTCATTTATGGCCAACGTAATGCATAAGTAATTTTTGCTTAAAGTTTACTACCGCCATATTTTTCCATTTTCCTTTCCCCCAACCCTTGCCACCCTTCCTTTTCCCCTTTCTCCTACCGCCACCCTCTTCCTCATCATCTGGGCTACGCCGACGGCGCTCCACCTCCTCATCTCCCTTTGCAGCACCTCCTTCTGCTTGTTTTTTAAACTCGTCTCTGCATTCTTTCTTGGCCTTAAACATTTCCTCCACATTCACTTCCCCATCGCCGCACTTTTTCATGGCTTCCATCCATTTCTTGCGACCACCACCACCGCCACCCCCATGTGCAGAAACCTATGAATTAGATTTATGACTCAGTCACTTTCTTAATGAGAGACGCAACTAAACAATACATATTTATAATGATTGACAAGATTACCGAAGACACCACAAAAATGATGCAAACTGTTGCACCGAATAAAAGGATTGTCCTTAACTCCATGTTGTAGTATCACGGAAAATCAAAACAAGGTTAATTCCGATCTCGAGACCAGACCCGACTGGAAATGATTGTAATGCACAAAACCTATTTTTAATGGAATCAGTTGCGTGATATTTTGCTTTCAGCATAGTGTCATGTTATGTGCCATTTCCGCGATACTGCAAAACGAGTCTTCTGTGGTAGGTCACAATTGTTCATAAGTTTTTATCTGTTTCCTATTATTACGCACGTTTGTGGTACTTAAATAGCTACAGCATGTGAGAATTTTGCAGAAATTTGCTATGACTTAATAATAAACTGCCACTCCTGTTTCATGTGACCACATTGAAGCTGATATTCATTAAGTCTCATTGCTAAGTATAAAAGTTCTTTATGGATTTGCTGATGAGATGGATTGGTATGGATATGATTTGTGTGCGTCAAATAACAAAAATCAGGAAGGTATTGATTTCAAGCGTATTCATGAATAAATCCAGACAAACAGTTTTGTTGCACGCTACACCATATTATCCAAGGATCAAAAGGATATCACAAAGAAGTGTACAAAGCGCAATTCATCCAAACTCAATTGCAACAATGAACGCCGATTTGAGTTGATAGTTTGGAACACATTTGAAAGGCTTACATTCATTTCATGGAACATGCTATGCGTCACGTCAAGCGGATCTATGAAAGCTCCTCACTGATAGCATCTTGTAAACAAATTGAATTCATTAATTAGGAAGCATTTATTAGGACCACCATGCGTCAGTAGTTCTTAATTACCGGTCATTTTTATTGCAATATTCGTCAGCAAGCACGTGGCACAACGCTTCTCCTTATCTCGTAATTCGTTCTGACGTATTAATGGATGTGGATGGAGTCGAAGTTTTTATCGTCGTCATTTCTTGGTCATTTTCATCGTCGTCTTTCTCATCATCATCCTTTTCATCTTCATTCTTGTCACTGTCGTCCTTGTCGTTTTCATCCTTCGTTTTGTCATCTATATTCTGCTGATTGCTGGCGCGGTTAACTGTGGTTAATTCTAACGGACTTGATGAAGATGAAGGTACTAAAAACGACGTAGTTACTGAAACCGAAGCTTGAGCTGTTGCAGTGGTGGAGGACAGTTGATGGGGAAGTGGATTCCTGAGAATTTCTCTTTCCTTTACAAGCCTATGTATTTGTGAAATTTTGAAAATTTAAATTTGTTACAATCGATATTTTTAGTAATATCACTGGTTAGTAATTCGAAGTGATACCTGTTTCAAACTTTTTTGCAGACACTTTAGAAGTTTTTTATTTCTCCAACATAATTGTTTGATTATGTTGACATTCTTCCCTTCCTTCAGTTGGGTCACTAAAAGTGTTAAAGCACACAATCAGTTTATTAAATATAATTTTTTTTTCTTGAGAAAATTTGTACCATTCTACGAATATGGAATTGTTTCGTGAACGTAACTTACCAGAGGTAGTGTTAAAGCAAGTTTCTATTCCGGACTTCATTATACTTCGTGCCTCTTGTGGAAGGAGTTGTATAAACTCGTCCGTATTTGCTGGAGAAAGGGTGTATGAGGTTCCATTTGGCGACTCCGGGACCTGTGCCACGTTAATCAGATCTTAAAATATTTCATTCCTTTCCACTTGAATTCGTAACATAGCTTACCAAACCAGAAGAGATCCACTCGCAGTCTGCTAAACACTAAAACATAAAAAACATCTCTGATAATTTCTGAGTATTAATAGAAAACTGCAGTAGAAATAGAATCACGATAACCTTTTTTCTCAATCTTTTCGTTAGATTGGCTTTCCTCTTAGCTGCTTTTTTTGATCCATCGTCCGCCACCATTTGCTCAATTTTTTGAATCCGATTGTCAAAGCAAGTGTCCACAGCTTCAAGCTTACTTGTCAAATTGACAGGTTGTCCAACACATGAATTCAGACTTTGAAGGGTATTCCTATTTGGCTTTCCATTTCCTTGTTGACCTGCCTGTGTGGGATGCAGTTTACGGAAGAGCTCCGTCAAAAGTTTTGGTAACTCAGTTATAAAATATTTTAGGAAAACTTACTGATAAGCATGCAAGAATCAACAGGGCAGGATGCAGTTTACGGAAGAGCTCCGTCAAAAGTTTTGGTAACACAGTTATAAAATATTTTAGGAAAACTTACTGATAAGCATGCAAGAATCAACAGGGCGGCAAAACTCAATGCTAAATACATGACGGCTATGATTTTACTCCTCTTCAAAATTTTCTGTAACAACTTATGGTTCAGTGTACCAAGTTAGCATGGTTCAAGTGAGGTTTTCATATTGGGCACGGTGATATGAAATGATGATATGCTTTTGCAATTTATTGGAGATAGAATAAAATTTAAATTCTTATTGTGGATCATGTTGAAGTCTATATCGTCGTGCTTAGTCATGCTTTTATCGTTACGATTTCACAATTTCACGTCAAGTATATAAAAAGTGCTTCGTCATCATGAAAAAAACCTGCAGCATATTTTTTAAAAAGAAATTCATGCAGCAGCAGACTGATCGCAAATCGCAACAACCCGTCGATTTGAGTGAGAATGAATTGAACTGGACCAAACTATCAATTCTTTTTCACTTCCTTTTAGTAATTTTTAGCCATTATCACGAAATGAATTAGCGCTCATCATATTTTCAATCGATGCAGCATTTTATGCTGGCACACCAACAGGAAATACATAAAAAAATTAAACCCCGTGGAATACTAATGAATTATGAAAATAATGACATCATGAAATCGACGCAAAGATGAGCTTCATTTATGTATTTATCAAATCAAAAATTGTAAAAGCATTTGGTTCTGTTTTTAATACGCTCTAATTTAATGTGATTTACAAAAAAATAAGTACGTGTACATTCACAATAACGTTAGCTTCTCATAAATATTTGTGGTTATTTTAATAACTGATGCTATTATGCTCAGGTACCTTTTGCCTACAATAACGTTTATGTAATAGTGGCTCTAGTGTATGATTTCTTCTATGAATTTTAAGGGGATAAGGTCTGTATTGACTCATTTTACAATCGAAATAAAGTCAAACTGAAGATCTAACTGAATTAGGGTTCATGGAGCTTAAAGCGCGAAGATATTTTCTATTCCGCCACTTGGCTATCAACTTTCCCTCGAAATGAGTAGACAAACAAGTAGGCTTCCCATTTTTACAGCAAAGAATTCTTTTCAAATTGCTCCCAAATTTTGAGACAGATCGCCAGGCTTTTTTCACCTTCGAATTTCGCATTACTTTCTTTCCAATCACCACGGTGTGTTCCAGAAGGAACATGATTGAAGCCAAGATAAGCAGCAAGGAATATATGACAAATAGCCCTAGATAATCTCTTATTGTGAAAATCACTCGGCTG
Organism: Troglopedetes dispersus; assembly: GCA_027744215.1. NCBI lineage: Eukaryota > Metazoa > Arthropoda > Collembola > Entomobryomorpha > Paronellidae > Troglopedetes > Troglopedetes dispersus. Next base: position 7,657 of record JAHZNF010002244.1, read on the forward strand.
GCAAATCAGTTCTATGTAAAGCCAAAAAATATTGTAATTACGATCAAGAACCTATTAATAATTCCCCCATTTTTACAGCAAAAAATTCTTTTCAAATTGCTCCCAAATTTTGAGACAGATCGCCAGGCTTTTTTAACCTTCGAATTTCGCATTACTTTCTTTCCAATCACAACGGTGTGTTCCAGGAGGAACATGATTGAAGCCAAGATAAGCAGCAAGGAATAGATGACAAATAGCCCTAGATAATCTCTTATTGTGAACACTTTGAAAGGATCATTCCAATTAGGATTAATAAATGATTCCATAAATGCATTTTCTACAATTGACCACAATTGCAAGATTCCAGATTCCAAAATCCACTTGGAAATTTGAAACCCTCCCGGAAACATGGTGAAACCTCTTCTCCTGCTGAATCTAGCCGAAGCTGATGTACCAAATCTTAATAGTCTTTGTTTCGACTTGACCAGGATCTTATCGGACTTTTGGGCCTTGTGTAGGTTTCGTAGCTCAAATTCATATCCTACACAGGCATGATTTGCATCGCCTGACTCAACCCAATTCACGCAATCTAGAATATTCACACTCTCCACGAATTTTGTTCGACTTTTATTGGTAAAACTCCCAACGAAATTTGACGTACTAATATTACCTCTAATCTTCTCAGTGATATTTTCATGCTTTATAGCTTCATTCGATAGCTTGACGAAATACTTCTCGCTTGAAATGAGCTGATCAAATGACTCCACTGGGTTTGCGTTTGCAGGAAATGTTATTGTGTTATAAAGTTTCCCTTCGTACATTGCCAGCAAAATAAAGGAAATGACCCGAATGGTTCCATACAAAATCACTTTAGATATTTTGCCATGATTCTGCTGGTGACGTGATCCGCGCGCTAAATTGCCTGTCAGTGAAGTATCATTTTTACTATCGATATTTTCCACGGGAATTTGAACACCTAACGATCTTACAGATACTCTACGAGCCCCTACAAATGTTCCATTATCTGCTCGCCATTCACACCGATACGTAGTACCACCAAAATCAACGTTATCATTGTCATCGAATATAATACCAACCGTGGTGTTCCCAATGGAGGTCATTTCCTTTTGAAGAAATGCCCTATCCTCCGTCATGAAGCTCAGAAGCTGACTGATAATACACTCGTACCAAGAATTATCCAAGTTATTCATCGTTATGATTTTTATAATACCAAAGGCTATTGCGGTGACAGTATAAGCTGCTAAAATGCCAATCCAGGAGGCAACTGTGAATGGTCCCCAAACATTGGTTCCATTTTCAGGCATTCTTTTAACTATGAATACTAACGAACTGTAAAGAAAACTTTTCCTTGCAAAAGGATCGCCTACTATCTTTTTTGTTAGACTAAAAATGGAGGAATTATTAATAGGTTCTTGATCGTAATTACAATATTTTTTGGCTTTACATAGAACTGATTTGCCAGCCGAGTGATTTCCCAAAACTCTTTGGTAAAAATCATGTACTTCGGCTATAACACCCTTTTCACAACTGGGCACATTATGCAACAGGTTACGCGACTTCTCGGAAGAGAATACACATGTTAGACCGTTCTGAAAAAACACTGGGACTGTAACATTACCATTGGAATAATTTTGGAATAGTGAAAAGTTTTTGGGACACCCTAACCAAATACTATGTTTGAAATTGCCCCAATTGAACAGGGTAAAATTATAGGAAGTTAAATGAAGTTGGTCAAATGTGAAAATAAACAGGTCTTGGTGCAAGAATGATTTCAGTGGGAATACTTTGCTTTTAAAGTTCCTTTGAATTTCTACGAAGCCATATTTAAATCCCAGGTAAAGTCGGGTACGCCAACTAAAGAAATGTTCTTCCCTTCCTTCTACCGCCAATGTTAAATCGTTCAGGTGAGCAAATTTGAATGAGGTGAATTTATAGGTTATCAACTGGCGAGATTTACTTGTTCCGTTGTAAGATTTCGTGAACCTTGACTTCTGACCTCCTGCAATACAAATAAAAATAGCATATACCACACTTGATGCTTGTGAATATAAAATAGGGAACGAGGTCAAGCCAAGATAATTAAGTAGAGATCTCAGAGGTCAAGCTTACCGTAAACCAGCCAAGGTATTTCCCCAACCAATTCTTCTTCTGGATATTTATCATGATTTTGTAATAAATTTTGGAACGAGTCCTGCGAAATGATAATTTGACCGAACCCCTGTTGCTTCTGCACTTCTCGTATAATTCCTCTCAAAGGTCGGAAGCAATTTTGACAGAAACTATTCCACGACGGGGAGCCTGAAACAATGGAAATTACTCTATGGTTTAATGTTACCAAAATAAGTAAACTGTAAAATAATTTCATTTTCAAGGAAAAAAAACACGTTAAAAAGTTTTATCTCGAAGGGACGCCTGCTTGGCGTACCTATTGCTACAATGAGTTGTGAGCCAGTTTATACACCCGGTCAGTTTCTTCTCTGTTTTCTCCAAAAGATTGGTTTTGGCGATAATGAACAATAACAATAATAACATCCCATATAGTGTCCTAATAACAAGAGCGAGCACGTGGAGATATCATCGATAAAAAGAGTTCGGACATTTGACCCAGTTCCGTTGCCTTTAAACAACCTTACCAAGCCGCACACACGTTCTCGGCCTTACACAGAAATTTTTGGAAGTACACCGATGGATGCATAGATAGATAGAAGTGGGTGTGTGAAGTGCGAGTTTCGTGCTCTATTTATTTTTTTTCAAAGTGTCAATTATTTGGTGTGTATTATTATGCGTAGTTGTAAGCCGCCACCTGTACGGTCAGTTTTGCTATTTCCGCAATGTTGTCTTTCACTTTTTGGATGTGCTTTCACTGCTGTCCTGCCCAGACCCCGAGTGCGTTATAGATTGACAATGTGCTTTGTTGAAAACGTAGGTTTGATATTATTTAGGTTAGGACAAATGCTGAACACGTGCATGACATGACTATTCATGACTATGATATTATATTTTGTTTCTATGATTGTTCCACATTCGGGACTTTTCTATCATGTTAAGTACTTCAAGTTTGTTGTTTCAGTGCAGTGTGGAGGTCTAAGGAAATCATGTTATAACTACAAAAGGTAATCGTACAAAAGGTAACCTTGACCGAGACCGATTATCAAAATATTTATGTGACACATTTTATTTTCTCGGAAATAATTGTTAGTCTGACGTGTCCAAGAGGAAGTAGCGCAGGATTATCTTTGAATATTTTCAAGAATGAAGCCATACAATAATGACAAGCACTACACGCGTCTTTTTGTATGGCTTGCATGAAGCAAGAAGCTCCAGAAAATCATGTTGGCTCATAAACGAAGAAAGATGATCTTTACAATCTTCAAATAATGAGGTTAATTAGAAGTCTCTGCAGAGAGAATTGATACATGTGTGTGCAATGTGAAAATGTAAAAGCTCAGGAATCTCATTCAAAGCGCATTTTTAGAGCTCCAGCTCCAGCTAGAATGAAGGTTTTGCTGATGATGATGTAGAATTCACTTTTTAACTAAAACCTTGCTGAAGACCTTGATGAGCCCATAATATGCAAGCGCAGCTGCATTTTTCTGCATGCTGGTAATCTACAGAAACACAACGAGAAGCATAGAGTAAGAAAAGCACATGCTTTTTGTTTACTTCACTTTTCTTGTCATTTTTTTGCGAATACAGTCTCATTCATCCTATCCTATCCATTTCCTGTTCAACAATCCAACTTTATCATTGCAGAACCTGAAGTAGATCACATACCTTAAGAGATTTAATTGTATTTTAGGAAAACAATCTGAAAATTAAAGTGCACGTCAACGTACAGCATAAATAACTGATCTAGCTACTAAAAATGCAAGGTGTCAAAGCGATCCCCCGGTTGTTGTTCCATAGCACTGTTTTTGGAAAATCACTACAATCAACTCGAACATCCTCCGTGTCGTACATGAAAAACTGCCGTGCAATTTGTGACTGTTCCCGTATCTCCACACAAACCAATTATCTGGTGTCTTCAGGAAGTCATTCTCGTGTAACTAAAACCAGTTGGGTGCCTGACCTTTTGTGTCAAACTGAGTCATTTTCTCCTGTTGTGGCGAATCTTATATTTAGATCCTGTTCCACCAAAGCAGTAGTTCCCAAAGGGCTCCCTACTTTGGAGAAGGGTTCAGCAACCAGCGACGATGATGGGAAAACTCCTGTGGCTAAAATTGAGTCCACTAAATTATATTTAAGTTTCACATGCACGTAAGTGAAAGGTAATTATCATCCATTCAGAGGGCTATTTAATTTGCTGGCAATATTAGTTAAAATGATATCTCATATGTTATGTTATTTGTAGCGTGTGCGATGGGAAGAACTCTTAATATCGAAGAAATTCTAGCCAAAAAAGGGGAAAAAGTTGCAAAATTTTTGGGATCAGATGTGAAAGAAATTGAGCCCGAATAAAATCAAAAATGTTTTTTTTTTGTATTTTTGAATGCAGATTTATACTTTCAATATTACTTTTAATTTTATTCATTCTATTTGTTAAAACATTGTACTTTGGCAGAGCCAGAACCAATTGTTTTGTATTTTACCGATGAATGTGACGAGGTATCCGTGGTCAGGTTATTCCAAGTCTTCATCGTGGTGCTCCAACGGATGAGAGCAGGCCTACAAATCAAATTATTACGAAAAAGTTTTCAAAAGTTAGCTGCATCATGGTATTACGTTGTAGCCCTATGATATAAGATGTTACTTACCTCAACTATTCTTTCCCAAACGCAAACTAAATAGGAATTATAGTTGGAGCATTTGTGGTCAGAATGTTCAAATCCCAATCCTGTAGCGTTTTTACCGCATTCCAACACTCCTTCCTCAATTTCCGCTTTTGCCTCTTGGTTCACGAAGACAGAGTCAATCATTTCTTTAAACTTGGATTCAACTGGAAAGCCGCTGTCATCAAACTATATAAAAAACACCTTCGTATGAATTACCCTATGTATGAAGTATTGTTAATTGTTTTTAAGTAATTTTTCCAAGAGTCTCTTCCTTACCGCACCGACTTTTGACATGGCACATACTGCCCGGCACTAAAGGAAGGTTAAAGTGTTTAAAGTTAGATATTGCATGAAATTATCACAAGTACCTCCTTTAAGATGGTTCGTTGGAATATTTTTAAAAAAGATTTGGCCTACCGTTCGACCAGACTTTTGTCCCTCCG